>LOJH01038348.1:0-13336 GCA_001685095.1 Ellobius talpinus | reverse complement strand
CCCAGCACTTGGGAGGCAGAGGCAGGTGGATCTCTGTGTGTTCAAGGCCAGCCTCCAAAGCTACACAGAGAAACTATGCCTGCTACTTACTGTGGTGCCACCCTGGCATGATGGACTCTTACTCTCCTAAAACCCTAAGTCAAAACAAACTCTTCCTTAAGTTATCTTGGTCATGGCATTTTGTCACAGCAGCAGTGAAGTAACCAACACTGTCCTCCACAGATAAATCATTTGGGATGTAGAAACAGAGCACTAGTTATCTTCTGGAATGTTCTGACTTAGCAGATGACTAACTTCCACCAACCCAAACGCTATGAGAATCACCAGCTAGCATCTGAGGCCAGCTGAGATTTCCCTAATTTGCTCTAACCTCTCTCAAATGTTTCAACCACTGTACTTTGGAAGTATCTTAATTTATGGTATTCTTTGTTCTGTTACATAAAACTATTATCACACTGGAAAATGGAACCTAGGATCACCTAAATCTGTGTTCCCAGGTCATGGTAACTTGTATCTGATTCTAGAATACACTATCCCTTTTAGGAGAAAGCTGTGTTTTATATCAGCACAGAGCACACCTAACTGGCTAACTACATGGAGACGGCAGGGTTTCAGTTAGAAGGGAAGGCTATGTATGTGCAGAAGATGAACAGAGAGAAGCCATCTCAGCAAGCCTGCACATGCAATGCTGGGGAGGCTGGGGAAGGCCATACAATCTTTTTCTAATATTGTGTCTAAGCACATATTTTGAGGCGTCTCCCTCACACCGGATTGTCACTTTCTCTCCATGAATTTATGGTTTTGTTGTTACATGTTGTTGGCAAGACTATTTTATCTTTAAAAGTTGTCTGAGTTACAGTCTCTATTACTGTGAAGAGACACTATGACCACAGCAACTCCTATAAAGGGAGGATTTAACTGGGACGTGCTTATAGCTTCAGAGTTCAGTCCATTTAGTCATCACGGTGGAAGCAGTGACACACAGACAGACGTGGTGCTGAAGAGGCAGCTGAGAGTTCTACATCTGGATTTGCAGGCAGCAGGAAGAGAGTGACACTGGGCCTGGCTTGAGCTTCTGAGACCTCAAAGCCCATCACCAGCCAGCCAGACACAAGAAGCAGTGAAAGTAGGGACGTACAGAAGGAAAGGAGGGTAAAGGTCCTGAGGCAAAACAGGTGAAGAGAAACAGGTTAATTTAAGTCATAAGAGCTGGTGGGACAAGCATGAACTAAGGCTGAGCATTCATAATTAATAGTAAGTCTCCAGGTCATGATTTGAGAACTGGCTGGAGGCCCAGAAGAAAGCCTGCTACAAGGCCCTGGGGTTAGAGATTCATCAGAGATCACTATCCAGGTAACTGAAATGATGATGACATGAAAGCCTGGGAACAGAGAGCTGAGGCCGCCATAAAGTGGCAAAGACATGGAAAGGGAAAAGACACACGGAGCAGGGCAGTCACCCGACTATCAGGAATGTACCACCCTCAATATGAGCACAGCTACGGAGCAGGGCAGTCACCCGACTATCAGGAATGTACCACCCTCAATATGAGCACAGCTACGGAGCAGGGCAGTCACCCGACTATCAGGAATGTACCACCCTCCATATGGGCACAGCTACGGAGCAGGGCAGTCACCTGACTATCAGGAATGTACCACCCTCAATATGAGCACAGCTACGGAGCAGGGCAGTCACCCGACTATCAGGAATGTACCACCCTCCATATGGGCACAGCTACGGAGCAGGGCAGTCACCTGACTATCAGGAATGTACCACCCTCAATATGAGCACAGCTACGGAGCAGGGCAGTCACCCGACTATCAGGAATGTACCACCCTCAATATGRGCACAGCTACGGAGCAGGGCAGTCACCCGACTATCAGGAATGTACCACCCTCAATATGAGCACAGCTACGGAGCAGGGCAGTCACCTGACTATCAGGAATGTACCACTCTCAATATGGGCACAGCTACGGAGCAAGGCAGTCAGTCACCTGACTATCAGGAATGTACCACCCTCAATATGGGCACAGCTTTTCACCACAGCAGAGATACTGCCCCTATCAATTCTTCTCAAGTAGGAAACCAGGACAACAGAGGACAGAGGAAATGGGCAATGGCATTATAGAGCGGATCTGTGGGCCCAACATCCACTGCACACCCTAATTTATAAAGTCACATTCTAACATTCTGCTCATCTGTAACTACTTTAACCCTCAGATCTTCCCCCGATGAATCTCAGGCCACAAGAGAACAAGATGTTCGTGACAGATACAGCACCAAGGACTTAGTTAAAAGATAATGCTCAACTTGAATGCCCCTACCCTGAGGACTAGCTTTCCTGGTACCAAAAGGCCATACAAGCTTCCAAAAGAGAGAGGCAACCAACAACAATCCTACTCAACTATGATGCCTATGAACCACAACAAACAGCATGGCACAATAATTCCAGTGCAGAAGTGGCATGCATACCTTGGCAGTAACCAGCAGTCCTCTAACTGAACTTAACACCAGATCAACAAGAAGAAAACCATGCCTAGTTCTGCAAACCTAGCTAACTGTTCGATGGTAGTGAAGCCATTCACTAGCACATGGTTATTGGAGAAGTCACAACCTCTAATTTACTAACCAGCATCATCCCTAAGAACAATCTATAAACATCTGTCCTTGTACATGCAGGTAAGTGTAGCCCTCATCCCTCACCGAGGAAACGAACCTCTGCAACAGAGACCACCACAGAAAACAACAAACAACCAAAATACAGAGTTGTGGAGACCCAGTCCCAACAGATACGTCTACAAAACACTCACACCCAAATCAGGGAACATTGAAGAAGAGGCAGCAGAAAGAAAGCAAGAGCAGGAATATCAGAGTTAGCTGTCAGATTGTGTCTCCTAAGTAACATCAGAAGCTACACACATGAAGTCTCTCTAACATGCATGCTCAAGGATGACACCAATGGACATGCCAAACTGGACAGAGAAAAGCTCAGAACTATAGGCGATTGACGAGAGCTAGGAGCGGGAGAGGTAGTCTTCCCAGGTAAGCGCACACCCATTGGCTGTCCAATGCTAAACAATCAGCACTGGAAGTATACATATATGTAACATTATACAGGTTATATTTAGGAATATATGCATATATACTATACACATATGCATGCTATAACAATAAAAAAGCCATAAATTTGAAGGAGAATGGGAAGTGGTATATGGGAGAGTTTGGAGGGAGGTAAGAGAAGGGGAAAATGCTATAATTATAATATCAAAAAAAGATAATGCTCAAAATGTTTTGCTGACTGTATCAAATTATATGACCTTGTTCTCTGACATTACTCAGGAGTTCGGAAAGAAATGAGACCATGTCCGTTTTACAGTCGAGAAACCCAAATCTCAGAGAGGTTAAGTAACTGCACAGATGAAACTGTCACCTGACTCCTGGACCCAGAAGCTATGACCTGACATTCCTGAAGAGCTACTTAGCCACTATTTTAAAAGAATGGACATCCATCTAGAGTTAGAACTGATTTCAGAGTACAGAAATGGAAAAAGCTTATGATGTTTCTCTGTGAGTTTATTTATTAAACATTCACAGTGAATAGCAGCCAACAGCTCATTTTAATCTCCAAATAGATACCAGTTTTGTGTCCTGTTCCCACAAAAGCACCTCAAGCTTAGATTTTTTAACCATATTCAATTTTATCTAAGGTGGCATAATTCATTCCTGAGCAAAATATTAAGGATAGCTTACAAATAATCCATTTAGTAAGAATCAGCCCACATTTATGCAACTTTTTTAATCTTCAGAGTAAACTCTTTATTCAAAGTTAAGCCCTTCTGAACTTTTAAACACTATTTACTACATTTTTAATAAAATGTAAATAACTTGGTTGGTATTTCCTTTTTTCTTCTTCTTCTTAAAGCAGGGTCTCACTGTGCAGCCTGGAACTCTCTGTGTAGACCAGGCTGGCCTCAGACTCAGAGATCTGCTTTCCCCTGCCTCCCACATTCTGGTTTTAAAGGCGTGCAAAGCTTTTATATTTACAGCCGAAATGGTTTAAAGCTTGATGTATACATGGTGAGCATCCCTTACCCAAACTGCATGGGAACCAAAAGTGCTGGACTTTTCTCAGACCTGGGAATAGCTGCATGTGAGAAGTGAAATATCTTAGAAATACCTTGTAACACTGGTTGTCCTGGAGTTCACAAACATACAACTCCCTTATGCTTAATAAGTACCTTACACACATGCCTGAAGGTAGTGCTATTGTATATGAAGTGTACCTGCACACCACTGACCCCTGAAGGGACACCAGATGCAGAACTTTTCATTTGTGCCATGGTGACACTCAGAGATTTACATCTTCAGCCATTAGAGAGTTTCAGATAAAGGATTCTCAACCTATACTATCTTTGTAGAAATTCATTATTCTTTGGGAAGAAATTACTTTAAAAATAAGGAAATGTCTCAGTCAGCAAAGTTACTTGCTGTGTGTATGAGGACCTCAATTCAAATCCCTAGTACCCATGTAAAAAGGTGGTGTCAACAGTGTGCCCATAATCCTAACATGGGGAGAAGACAGGCAGAGGCAAGGGGATCCCAGGGGGTTGTTCAGACAACACAGCCAAATCTGAGCTCCAAGATCAGTGAGAGATCCTGTCTCCAAAGAATAAAGGTAGAGAAGAATTGAAGAAGACACCCTCTGTCAAACTGTGGCCTCCACAAGGTACGTGTAAGCCAATTCACACAAAATGGAGCACCCAACAGCTGAAGATGAAGCTTGGTGATGGAGACCTAGCCTGGCAGGTGCAAGGCCCTGTGCTCAATCCCCACTATCACAAATCCCCACTGTCCACCAGATTGTTTCTCACTAGGAAATATTAGTGTAATATGGGCACAGCCGCACTCTTTCTAAAGAATTAACCAACTGAGAAAACAGTGCATACCTAGTATGTGCCTGGCTCATAAAAAGACTCCAAATCCCGAAGCCCAAGGTCTTAACAAAATTAGATTTCCAATGTAAAAGGCTAAAGATTTATATCATTCTAATACTTCCTTTGTTATAGCATAGCATTTTTAAACCTTTTTACCTTAACAGTAGAAAATATGCTACTTATATGTAGGTGTGTCATAAGTGTCTCCTACATGCTATGCCACGGTTCCCTGTATCTGCTTTTTAAAAAGGGTGAAAGAGCTGGGCATCTTTAACCCCAGCGTTGGGAGGCCGAGGAACGTGAATCTCTGAGTCTGAGGTCAACATGGACTACATAGGGAGTTCCAGACCAGTCAGAGCTACAGAGACACTATCTTTCCAAAACAAATAAATGATAGGTAGATAGGTAGACAGACAGGGAGGGAAATAGGTCAATAACATTTTAATACATAAAAAACCAATACTCAAGAAAAATAACCCAGGAAACTAAGACTCTAGGAATGAACACATGGTTCCTTCTACTGTCACCCATGGACAACCATAAAACGGAAAGACCTAGGCAAAAGAGAAACCAACCTTTTGAGCTCTAGTCATCTGAGGGTGAGATGTGGAGATGAAGTCAGACCATGGTGAGACAACTTTTCTCTTGCGAGAGGAACAATTAACACTCAACCTTTTCTGACTGATAGGAAGAGGTGTGGTGGTGACTAGGGAGTCAGTCATTGACCCAAATACTAATAATGAGAGCAAATTAAGTATTAACCAAAAAGAGCCAGGTGTGGTGGCACACACCTTTAATTCCAGCACTCAGGAGGCAGAGGCAAGTGGATCTCTGTGAGTTCGAGACCAGCCTGTTCTACAAAGCAAACTCCAGGACAGACAGGACTACAAAGAGAAACCCAGTCTCAAGCAAACAAACAAAAATTATTAAAAAGCACAAGGAAGGAGAAAACAAGGACAGAAAAGAAGAGGTTCAGTAATCCAAAATTGAATGTTGATAGCGCCCCACTGCAGCCTACCAGCCTGCAAGTGCACAACAGTCTCATTAGAGCGCCTCCTAAACACCAGCCAGGACTCTAAAAACTAACAAACTCTAACAATGAATGCTGTTTGCAGCTGAGCAGTGGTTCATGCCTGTGATCCCAGTATTTTGAGGCTGAAGTAAGAGGATTTCTGTAAGTTTGAGGCTAGTTCTATAACTCCAAGAATATAATCAACAAAAGGAGATCAAACCTGAGATGTCCCACAAAACACAAACTAGCAAAGGAAAGGAAGCGCAAATGTGACGGAATGTGTGGTGCCTCAACAGACAACTGACACCATCTCTACCCACACCCCAAGAAGGGCAGCCCCATAGACAAGCATCCAATTCAAATCACACACTGAAAAGTAAACCCAGTGACTGCCAAAGGATGAATTTGAAAATAAAACATTTTAAGAAAAGCTATTAAGCCAAACTATGAATGCCAGTCCACAGTAAGAGAAAAACTGCCTTCCTTCCTAGCACCATCTGCTATCAAAAGACTTCATTACCTAGCAAATGAGACATTCCAAACTAATCCAGTAGGCTCTCCCTTGATGCAAACTTTTCTTTCCCTTTTTCTGTCTGTTGTTCTTTTGTTTTTCCCTATGAATGGGGAAAATGTAAGTTACCCGATGCTTCAATTGATAAAATTTACTTTGTTCCCATATGTGTGTGAAGAAATCCTGGCAAAAGTTAACTACCTGGGGGCTGGAGAAAATGAAGGCTCAGTGCATAAGTGCATTTGCTGCTTTTGCAGAGGACCCAGGTCCTGTTCCCAGCATCCACACCTGGCAGCTTAAGGCCATCTGTAATTCATGGACCCGGAGATTCCCAATACCCTCTTCCAGTAGCCTCAGCAACATACATGTGGTACATGCAGACACATACACATAAAAATAAATAAATCTTTAAAAAAGAAAGTTAACTGATTGTTACTGTTAAAACAGTATTTTCATTCTATATGTAATTTCAATTAGAAGAAATCATGAGTTACATTTTTACACTGCATAATCTTATCTACTGGTTTAAATAATTATTTCAAAATTTTTCTTTTAGCTTTATTTTTTAATTTATCTATTTTATGTGCATTGGTGTTTTGTCTACAGGTATGTCTGTGTATGGGTGTCAGGTCCCCTAGAACTGGAGATACAGACAGTTGTGAGCTGCCATATGGGTGCTGAAAATTGAACTTGGGTCTTCCGGAAGAGCAGTCAGTGCTCTTAACCACTGAGCCACCTCTCCAGTCCAGCCCCCTCCAAATTTTTTCTTGATCAAATTCATTTTGAGCACCACCTTTTATCTTCTCTTCCTTCTCTGTCCCTGCAGTGGAGGAACAAGCACAAACGAGCCATACTTTACCCAACAAATTACAGAGATCACTTCGTTTCTCATTTTACTAAGAGGGCTGGGAATGAGTGGCATAGATTTCAAAATTTTAGAAAGAATAAAATATAACCCTGAAGGAAGTTTTAGCAACAAATATCTTTGTACTGTTTTTCTTATTACTGGCAAGTATTTAGCGATCGTAGGAGAAAACAAAACCTGAATGACTATTTAATATGTACTTCTCAACTTGTTTTGTTGCTCTGTGCTAGAGACTGAACCCAGAACCTTGCAAGTATGGACACAGAAAGACTCTACCATAGGAGACACCTCCAACTTCTGCAATCCTTCTGCAACCATGCTGTCATGCATCTTTAACAAAGGTAACTCTTACTCCTGCTGTATTCATCACATTTTCCAAATGTAACATTCGAGTACTAAATGTGGGAGCTGGAGAGATGGCTCAGAGTTTAAGAGCACTGGCTGCTCTTCCAGAGGTCGATGCCCAGCAACCACATGGTGGCTCACAACCATCTATAATGGCATCTGGTGCCCTCTTATGGTGTGTGTATACATAATAAATAAATCTTTAAAAAAAAGAATACTAAATGTACGGTTTCAAACTTCAATATCCTAATAATCAAATAGAACAACCCCACTACTGACCTCTAAAAAGGGCAAAATCGTAACATGAAATAAATCATACAAAATCTATAAAATACTGGCTGTATTAGAAAGAGGTAATAACATCCTAATTTCAGAGTATGAAGTTTATACCTATCCAATATCCAGTAAACACGTAGGCTGTGAAATAAACTTCTATGCTTTGATTGGCACATACTGAATTCTACAAACATTTTCACTCCTCCACTGAAACTATTTTCCTTAAGCAAAACGCAATGCTTTTTTCTTCTATGTTTAAGACTTTTACTTGTTTTTTGTTTTGTTTTATTTAGACCATTACTCTTCAACAGCCACAATAAACAGAATTCATTGTTTTCCTCAAAGAACATAATCTTGATGTTGCCTAGCACAAAACATGGCCAACTTCCAGTATACTCAATAAGGTGGTGTTATTTTCACTATTGTTTAGCTGATGCATTCATTCATGTGTCATACCTTGAAAAGAACTAAGGCCTTCATTTTACATTTTCATGACACATAGTCATATGCAAGTAATATTTACCAAAATAGACAGAACTCTGCCTCCCAAGTACACTGTCTTTGTTCTGTTTTAAACACATCATCCATCCCATCCATACCTTAGCTCAGCCCATTCCTCATTCAGATCTCAACTTCTCCACCAAACCTTCCAAAACCACTTAAGCCACGGCTGACCTTTTACTCAAAAACTGAAAGTACCATGTGGCATGGTACACTGACTATAGAAACAACTCTTCAGTTTTGTCATGTTTTCCTGAGTGGAACACAATTGTCCCAACTAGGGAATTCACTCAAAATCAAAGCCATGCGGACCTCCTCACAAAGTTCTTAGTCTCAGTACCCTGAAGAGCTAAATGCACAAGTAAGGACAGACAGACGACGGGCTGCCCATAACAGATCTGACTAAGCAGCACTGCAGATTCTTCCCAGTCATTTGTATTGATAGCATTTATACTTTATGATCACACAGGAATAGTTGCCCGGGGCTGGAGCTCAACAGTCAGGAGCATATGCTGCTCTTCCAGACAACCCAACTTCCGTTCCCAGAGCTCCCATCAGGTGGCTAACAACCATCTCTAACTCCAGCTCCAGGGAATCTAAAGCCTCTGGTCTCTGAAGGTGCTTGCACTCAGTGTATAATCTCATATGCAGACACACACACACATCTACAGACAATTAAAAATATTTTTTTTAAATTTTAAAGAAAATGGTTTCTCATGAAAGAACAAAAGACTGTATCCCGCAGTCCTGAGATCCAGCAGCCACTACCTCTCTCATCTCAGAGTGAGAGCAAAGTGCAGATGTGAAACCAAAGTCCTAGGGAGTGGAGCTCCAAAGACATCTAGAAATCCTGAGTCAGAGACTTCTCTGGAACCAGGGTTTCCCAGAGAGAAGACACTTTTAAGCCAAACTGAGGCTCTGATCACTGCTCTAGGGAAGGGGTGTAGAAACAAGCTAGTCTTTAATTTAAACACACTAATTGCTAGGAACCCTACAAATCCCTACCCACTCTCTAAAATGGCTGGCGAAGAAACCAAAAGTTCAGAGAAGAAACTGGGAAAGTGAATGGCCCCCTTTCTACTCTACAGTCTGGGTTTTTCTCTGCAGCCTACACTATCAGCCAGAATTGACGATGAATAATTCCCAATTCCAGGCTTGAGGTCACCTTTCAAAAGCTCAGCACTGTAGAGCCTGCCCTCTTGTGGTCACATGGCCTCCATCTAGCCAGCCATTTACCTTTGTTTCTGTCAACACGGACTGTCTCACCAATTCTCTTCCTAAATAGAATAATTCTTGTTTCCCCTGCTACCACTTGGGATCTCTAAGTTTTTGAGTCTCACCTTTGTCACCAAAAAATTTTGGAGTATCCGCATGCCCATTGTTTATAAATTAAAATACATGTATTTCTATAGCAATACAATAAGATTATACAGAATGATAAACACTTTGAACTTTTAAAAGCTATAAACACAGTATCTAAAACGTTCTTCCTTAGAGTCCAATGAGTCATTTTACATCTCCCTGGGCTTAGAAACCTGTATTTTGAAGCCTTGGTATAATGAAACTACTCCTGTAAGTAAGGAATGCATGTATACACACCCATATACTCTTATATTCATAAAAATATTACATAGTATGTACATGCATGTATATGCAAACAGGTATGTATGCATTTGTCTGTGTACTGGCTAGTTTTCTGTGTCAACCTGACACAGGCTAGAGTCAAGAGAGAAAGGAGCCTCAGCTGAGCCTCTAAGACACCCAGCCGTAAGGCATTTTCTCAATTAGTGATTGATGGAGGAGGAGGGAGGGCCCAGCCCATTGTGGGTGGTGGTCCTGAGTTCTGTAAGAAAGTAGGTCGTGCAAGCCAGGGGAAGGGAGCCAATAAAGCCCCCCTCCAAGGCCTCTGCATCAGCTCCTGCCTCCCGGTTCCTGCCATGCTTGAGTTCCTGTCTTGACTTCCTTCAATAATGAACAGCAACATGGATGCGTAAGTCAAATAAACCCTTTTCTCTCCAACTTGCTTTTTGGTCATGGTGTTTCATCACAACAACTGAAACTCTTATCTAAGACAGTCTGCTTACATACAAGGTAAATTTGAAGGAGTCTTTTTTCCCATGTACACATTTCATGATGACATGCATGCTAGACATACTAGTATTTAGAAGATAATTATTATCTTCTAAAGCCACACACCAAAAACAAAGTTCTCAAACTGTGAGAAGTTCACAAAGGAGGGCTTCGTTCTTTCCCACGCAGCTCGTGAACCACCCTCACCTACCTGCTGCGGTGGCTAACCTGTCAGCGCAGTTCTGCTTCCTGAGTCTGTATCGCTATCACTCCAGACCCGATCCAGAAGACTCGCTTCCTCTTCCCCCCCATCCTCACACCCCTGACTACCACCTGACATACAACAAGCAAACTGAAAACATTTAACCCAAGTCGCAATAAACAGTAATATAAGAGTAAACATGAATATAATCAACTCTCAAACTCACTAATTTGCAGATAAATGGTAAAAGCTTATTTTAACATATCCACAAAATGTTCTTCAAATGAATCTTCAAATCAACCGGGCTTATGGGGGAAAAAAGTCCTCTGCACTTTCCCCAGTTACGACATGTTTCTCTCACCACTCTGGCAGCACAGTTAACAGCAGCCCATTCACAGAACACTAGTAAAAGGGTTTTCTTCAGACAACATGCTGTGTTACACACCTCCCTCTCTACCTGTAAGCCAGGGTTGGTTTTGTTAGCAAAAAACCAAACAGTAAAGGAACTACATTACACAGCAAGCATTCTGGACAAACTTATTAATTTTCAAGTTAATCTGTCAAACTGATTAATCTTCCTTGTAATAACAGTAATGAGAGGTGATCAGTTATACTTGGAGTTAATCAACACAGAACTACATTTTCATTTCATTAATGTTGATTCTGGGCAGATTCAAGTCAGGCTGATGAGAAAATTGAAACAAGTGTTAGAAGCACCAAACCCAGGGTCCTGCGGTGATGGCGCACCCCTTTGATCCCAGCACTGCGGAGGCAGAGACAAGCAGATGTCTGTGAGTTTGAGGCCAGCCTGGTCTACAGAGCAAGTTCCAGGGCAGCCAGGACTACACAGAGAAACCATGTAAGGAGTGGGGGTTGTACTAAATCCAGTGACTTTTCAACTTTGTTAATTCTGGACTTGTACTTTTTGCTTAATTTATTTTTATTTTATGTGTGATAGTGTTTTGCCTGCATATGTGTCTGTATGAGGGCACTGGAACCCCTGGAACTGGAGTTACTGACAGTTGTGAGCTGCCATGAGGGTGCTGGGAATTGAACCTGGGTCCTGTAAAAGTGTAGTCAGTGAGTGGCCTTAACTGCTAAACCATCTCTCCAGCCCCATGAACTTGTACTTTTCATGGATAGAACACTGAAGATTAAAAGCACCGTGGGGGGAAGAGGGGTGGAGCCATAGATGCTGGGTGGTTAAGAGCACTGGCTGCTCTTCCAGAGGACCCATGCGGTGGATGACAGCCATCTGTGGTCCAGTTCCAGGGTATCTGACCTACATAAATCTCAAAATTAAAATAAAACCTTTAAAAAGGTAACAACCGGGGCCAAGGAGATGGCTCAGGACATGAACATGTTTTCCCAAGCTAGGCAACCTGAATTCAATCCCTGGAATCCACATGATGGAGGAAGAAAATTTATCCTCTGACCTCCACACATGCCTGTCACTACACCCACATATAAAAATAATTATAAACTATAATTAAAGAAACCATCTTAGTACAGAACTTCACATCCTTTTAGAAAGAATTCAACAACACAGATTCTTCATCTGTAGCACTGTGAACTCAATATAGATAAGCTAGAATTTGCTTTCTGCTCGCCTAAGAAACTAGCATCCTAGTATCTTCTACTCTCCCCAAGGGTCTATATATACCACAAACCGGTGTTTCATCCATTGTATATTTGCCATTCCATCATCTTCAGTCATTAATCATTGGTGAATGAATCAAAATCACTCATAAATATGAATATCATTCTGAGAATAAGTCAGTCCTTCCCTTCTCACCATGATGTCTATAAATATGTAATAGGTAACTTTCAACTAAAATGTCTTAGTCTTTTCTTCAGGTTTCCTAGGATGTCAACTATTTATTATAATGGCTGTGTGTGATTTAAGAAAGAAATCTAGTCAAAATTCACCTAACATTTATTTCTGTGCTATGCAAGCAGTAACAAAAATAATAACACAAAAATAATAAAAAAATAAACCCAAGTCATCCTACCCTCTTCACATCCACGCGGAATGGCAGAGTCAGGAAACATTCCAAATGCTACCAAAACATTCTAAGAAGTTTGTAGGTCTTTTTAATGTACCAAGAAGCAATGAAAAGGTATCAATATATATGGAGCATTATTGTCTAAGCTTGCGGTTTTACATTTTACTGTGTCTTGTTTTGTTTGTTGGTTGCTTGTTTTTTGAAGTCCAGACTGACATTGCTCTAGAACCCTATACTCTATATTATACCTACTTTATTTTACATTAGGTGAGGTTACTTCAAGTTGGGCTCTGGAGGTGAGCCCATGAACTCTCCAAACTACTTAAACTCCCACACCTCCGTGTCTTCATTTGGAAAACGAGATAAAGAATCCCGTTACCATCAAGGATCGGGGTCTGCAGTGAGGTCAGTACGTGTAAACACAGGCTGGAAGCTGGGCCCGACCCTGTCCCTAGTATCACAATTAATACTATAGTTAGTGTAGGAGCTCCTTTTCTCTTCTAGAGATGAGGAAACGGAAATATAATTTATTACTCATCTTACCACTGAGTGCTGGGTTTCAAAGTAAAAGTTCAAATTCACTGTGGCATTCGGGATCAGGGCGGTCATAAGCC
>LOJH01038347.1:15103-28702 GCA_001685095.1 Ellobius talpinus | reverse complement strand
CAGTGCTCTTAACCTCTGAGCCATCTCTCCAGCCCCCAGAGATGTGATTTTCTATAGGGACCAGTTAAGCAGTCAGAAGAGGAAAATATTTGTTTCCATAGACCCTTAGCACTCTTCACTATATCAACCACTTCACCTTCCAGCTACCTCCTGTTCAGATTAAACGGCCAGAATTGGCCACTTGTAGTGACATGGGGTCCGCCTCACCTTGCTGCTACCATGCTTCTTCTTGCTCACAGAGGGCGAACCTGGCTGCCCAGGGCTGGGAACAGAGCTGGATCCTGCTGACGTGGGACCTGAATGAGCATGAGACCCTTTCTCCACGACTGAGGACATGACCAGTGGGGACTGCTGGAGTGAGACCTTCTGCAGCTCTGCTGCCAACTGCTTGGGATCAACCCCTGGGGACTTTGCCTTGTCCACTAGGAGAAAACAAAGGCGTTATGTCTTGGGTGTAGATGTCAGATGCACCGTGACACTTGTTGGAGTTCTAGGTGATGACTGAGTACTATTTAAAGATTAAGTTAAAATTTCAAAACCAAATGGTACTCAATGAAAGTTTTATGTATCTATTTTTAGGGAAATCGAGATGGCCCAGATAGGAGTGTTATAATGATGAATTACAGGGGATCTGAAGTTCTATTAAATCTTCAGAAAAATACTTTGAATATTTTATTGAGTGAACTCTGGGAATAACAAAATACCTACTTTATCTCCCAAGAACTTGCTTGTATGAACACACATTTTCTCTTTTCTAAGTCTTCCATATCCTTTATAGAAGAAATTTCACAAAGTATATATTTTGAACTGGCTTGTTTATTTCAGTAACCAAGAGTTCCTAGTATCATTATAATAACAATAGCAAAAGGCCAAGTTGTGCTTCAAAAAATAAGTAGTAACTGAAAACTATATGATTAAAAATAGCTCCATGGACTGCCTTCACAAGATGAATTCATATTTAAAAAATTAAAAACATGAACTCATACAGTACATATTTAATATAGTTTTCTTGCCTATTCTAACAGCTAAAGATGCATGTTTCTCCAGAATGCTAATAATGTAGCTAAAACACTTTTGGCATTGTTCATGATCATATTCTTGTATATAAACTTATAATTTTCTCTGTATCTATGTCAAAACAAACTAGTTCTGTATCGGCCTCTTCACCCATGGTTGAAGTCAGACAACCTACCAGCTTTTGGTGGCTCATGCAGTTCCAGGTGCTGGGGGTTTTCCGAATCTGACAACATATTGAGGTCCCTAAAAATGAAGACAGGTCATTAAGAAAGACATTGAGGAAGATTGCAACTGAAGGTCCCTTTCCCCACCTGTCTTGATTTCCTTTCCAGAAGGTCAATGAGAAGTGGCTCATGGTACAAAGCAGCTCCCAGGCATGCGCACCCTGCTAGCCCAGTTCATAGTAGCAATGTCATTACAAGTCAAAGCTGATAAGAATGATCATTTAAGGTGAAATCTTTATGGATTAAATGCAAGTAACTTCAAAATATTACACACGTTGGGTTCTGGCCTTCTTTCAAGTGGAACATATTTTAATAAAAGCACAGAAGGGAGAGCTGTGACACCTTAGAGGTAGTTGCTGGATTCTGGCTACATCCTAACCTTTGATTCAGAGCACAAGAAGGCCACCGACTTTGAGTTCGCTTTATTTTATCATTCTGAAACTCCTGCTGGGGGGCAAAGGTTCCACCTTAACAATTTAAATCAAAAGACACATGGCGAGCCAAAAAATGGAAACAGAAAGATGGGGAAAAACTCACAGTCTTACACATATTTCTGCTTCCCCACTTTGCTGATTAATGATGCTCTGTACTTCTTCATATGTCTTAGAGGTTAAGGGCATCCCATTCCATTCCAAAACCTGCATCCCTAGAAAGACAAATTTGAGTATGAAATCAAACATGTGTGTTATCTGTAGTCGTAGTTCACAGGGCACAAAAGATTTTCTGTGCTTTTAAAAGCCAAATCAGCACACATTTCAGAGAACACTGGCAGAATGTTCTCCAGAGCATCATGTAGTTGGACACAAACTTACCTGAATGTATAAAATATGTTTAAGACAACATGCAAAGTTTGCCTTTAAAAAACCTATTAATTCTTACCAAACACATGCATTCTGTTCACACTTCCATAAAGAAAGACATATTGAATAAACAAACAAGTAATTGCAACCATTAGCATTAGATACTGACTTCCACATTCTTTCATGGAAAGTAGTGGTTAAAAAAAGTCACCAGGATTTCCTGATGAAGCTCTGCTCTTGTACTCTGTGTCTATTTCACTGCATGGCAGACGTTTCTGAATAGAACAGCAACAGCGTTATAGGAAGGTCAGCTTTGTGTGTCTGCGACCTGTGCGTTAGTACAAGGTTCTGTATTCAGAAAGGCTATGTGCTCTGCTGTCATCGTGAAAATCTACTTTTTCATTTTTTCACTGAATCTAATACATTATGTATTCTTCCTGCCTGGTCAAGGCATTTCATTTATGCTTCTATCTGAAAAGACAATTTTACACAAAATACTAATATATTTAATATTTAAACATTTATACCCAGAGTTTTTGGTTCATTTTGTGAGTTGTCAAAAATAACCTAAAAGTACGTTTGACCTGATTCACATGGCCATAAAATATAGCTATATGAGATGGATTATACATAGCTGAAAATAATCCAACAGAGTACCCAAATATTTGTGAATGCTATCAGCTTCCTTCTAGAGAAAATATCTGTTTG
Organism: Ellobius talpinus; assembly: GCA_001685095.1. Lineage (NCBI taxonomy): Eukaryota > Metazoa > Chordata > Mammalia > Rodentia > Cricetidae > Ellobius > Ellobius talpinus. Next base: position 25,953 of record LOJH01038347.1, on the reverse strand, counting down.
CCATTATATAGTAAATTAAAAATAATAATTTCTGAACAGTTTTAATTATACTTCACACTCTGTAATTCCCTATTGCTTGCTTCAGCACTGGTTCAATGGGAAAATGCAAATATAATTTGGTTGTGTCTTTAATTTTCATTATATAGCATACATTGGGAGGCATGTTACCAGTTGCAATTAAGTGAAGAAAATGCCTTTATACCAGAGTGAAGTAACAGAAAAATCCATCAAAAGGCTCGCAGTAACACAAAGAAAGACTTTTCTATAACTTACTCCAAGAAAACTTTATCTTCAGAAGAGTCTTAGGTTTATTTCAACAATCCCAGCTGTTGTATACAGAAAATAGAAACATTATAAAAAGATGTTGGCTCTAAGAATAACTCAGTGCAGAGAAAGCAGAAAACAAAAACATCTTTAAAGCTAGGAGGAAAACCTACATTTATTCTGGATTGAAAAATTAATGCCATAATAATTTAGATATTATCCCCTCATATTTCTACAGAATCATATTCTGTGAAAATAATCCCAGGTCTATTTTCTATTGTGTTAACTTTCTCAGGTTTTTACATCTTGGAACAAAGGGAACATGGAGAAAACTGAATTATCTAGTGAAATAAAGAACGTGTCTAATCGTAATGAAGGAAACACATTTTATATCGTCAGTAACATTTCCGACCATATTCTTGCCACAGCATGCATGTGGTGCTTTTAACTCCAAGCTCTGCTCTGCCCCAGGGCAGACACCAGCATTTCTTTTCCACTCATCTCTTTTCATGCTAGTCAGTGCAGTGGCAAAAGCGAAAAATATTCTACCAGGTCTTTTGTCCTGGTTTGGTGCCCATGCTGATGTACAAGAAAAAGGGTCACTACTTTCAGTATAGTTATTTATACTTCCCATTTCAATGTCTCTCAGTTCCTGAAGAAGAATGGGATACAACATGTACTCATTTAATAAAACATATTTAGAATTATGAGTTAAATATTATGTGATTTTAAGCCAATATATTTGATCCATCACAAGAACAAATGAAGGCTAATAACTGTAGAATCATCCCAGTAGATACATAAAGGACACTTGAAAGTATTTTAAGACTTTATAAAATTAAGAATATAGTTGATTTAGAAGAAATATGTATCATCACAGTTTAATACATTTATAATAAGCCAATGGTTAGTATTATAATACATGGGAAAGACTGAGCAATTCCCTCCATGATCTAGAATAGAACAAGGATGACCAGCCCATTATGTTTTCTCAGCATAGGTCTTTAAATGCTAGTTCAGTCAGTCATGCAACACAAAGACAGGACAGGCACTGGGGCTAGGGGTTTAGTGGCCAAATTCTCACTGCTTGCACACACAATCTTACAACCAGAGAACCACAAATACATTATCAAATAACCATTTATGACTGGTAAATTTAGCAAGTTGCAATATGCAAGGTCAACACATAAAAACAGTAGCATTACTGTAATGACAGTGTATTAACTAAAACATAAATCAAGAAAGCACTCTTTTATAATGTTACAAAATTTAAAAAACAAATCAGCCAGGAATAACTTTATTCAATTATGTGAAAGATCTTTAGAATAAAAAAATAAAGCAGTTATGAAAGCCATTGTTGAGGACACAAAGAAATGGAAATATGATTATATAGCCACAGTCTTCAAGAATCAATCATTTAAAAATGCTTACGTATCCAAATTCTCCTGCAACCCCTATTAAATATCAAAGACACTGTTCACAGAATGGATAGAGTTAAACACATTTGGAAGTCCAAAAGATCCTAAACGTGGGTATCCAATTTTAGAAAAAACTGAAGCAGAAAGCATTGTACTACTACACTTAAAATTATTTGATATATTTGTCAACTATAAAACTAAAAATAACAATTTATGTAGACTAATATGTACAGAACCTTTTTGAAACTTACAAGTGTTATTTTACTATTTAATAATTTAGATGTATTTTCTGTTTTTTTTTGAGACATGGTTTCTCTGTGTATCTTTGGCTGTCCTGGAACTCATTCTGTAGACCAGGCTGGCCTCGAACTCACTTAGACGTATTTTCAATCTTTCTTTAAAATTTTATTTATTTATTTATTTAATGTATACAATATTCTTTCTCTGTGTATGCCTGAAGGCCAGAAGAGGGCACCAGACCCCGTTACAGATGGTTGNCTTTGGAAAAGCAGGCAATGCTCTTAACCTCTGAGCCATCTCTCCAGCCCCTGTATTTTCAATCTTAAATTACATCTTTTACTGGATTATAGAAAATTTTTTAGAAAATACTATGCATGTTTAATTCTAGGATTAGATGCAAACAATAATATTTTCATGTATTTAAGTTATATCGAGATATGTTTTAAGTGATCTGTCAAATGGGGAGTGCTCAGTTGACATTCACAGTTGACTACAATGACATCCACAGACAGTGGCGATTACACCAGTTACCAGTATAGAAACTAAGACAAATTCTTAATTTTTCCAAGTGCGCAACAGTTGTAGTTTGCTGTTCAAATGTATAAAGTCCATAGATGGCCAGGGTCCATCAGGGAATGAGACAGCTTAAGAATGGAGCAACGGAAAGGACAGGTAATAGAATATATGTAACATAAGCGTGGAGAGGTGATCTTGGGAAGGAAGGGACCGGTAAGAACAGTGGGGAGGAAAATAGGTAGAGGGATGGATTAGGAGAGAGTATAATGCACATATGTATGCAAGTGCCATAATGAAATCCTGTCATATGGTAACTTAAAATTAATTTTTAAAGTCTTATTAAAGTATTAGATAAATCAAATTTATTATTAAATTAGAAATGAGCACGTGGTTTTCGACTAGTGTTATAAAGTGAATAAGTCCCTACAGATGCTCTAACTTAATCTGTTACAAAAAGAGACACAGAAGAGCTTAAATTATTCACTTTACACTATAAAGTTGCTGGGTGTACACAAATATAATCTTTGACAGTGTCCTTGGTCAATGTCATGCCAATAAATAGAAAATGTTTTCAGTTTGTGCTTACTAACACCAAATTTAGCTCTACTGAATATACCAAATACTCAAATACGTAAAACTTTGCACAGAATACAAAATTATGTATGATGCCATTTTAAGTATAATAAAACAAGATAAATTAGAGATTATTACTTATATGACAATATTAATTGATGTTGCAGACATTTAAAAACTGAAGGTATCAGTGAACAAACAGGAACCTGACCTGTGCTACATGATTTTAGGGTAGGTAATGAAAAGAACGAGGCAGACAGCTCCTCATCTCTTTCTGTCCCTCTTCTAGGCAAATGCATGTATCACTTGTCTCTAACTATGCTGGTAATTATACAATTCTGTTATCTGACGGAAAGTAAACCACACTGGAAATATTCATGAAATTAAAGTAGGGAATCAGTTTTAGCAAAGAAACTGTGGTTGAGCTTTCCAAAAGCATTCGGAACTGTCATTCTGTTTGCTTTTGTGGTCCATGGAAGAAGGTACTACCTCAAAGAAAGACTGCTTCAAGATGTCCTTAAGTTCTATGGCTTCCGTTGTATCCAGAATTTCTCTTGTAAACACCAGGGCACAGAAAGGAAATCACCTAGCCTGGATGAAGTGCTCTGGCTTTGACGGGCATTCTCAGGATTACAGGTTATTCTCAGTGTTCTAGAATGTACAATTACTAATTGGATTTTTTTTACTGAATATAGGACAAAAACCAATTAATGAAAGGAATTAAATTTACTACCAACAGTTGAAGAGAAAATTGGAACTGATTACAATTGACTTGTTGAAACAATGTAATGTATTTTTTGTACTTCAATATGAATATTGCAAATCCATGATTACACAGAGAATATAACAGAATAAGATTTGGTATGATTTGTATCTCAGCCTTGAGATTGCTGTGATAGGAGTTTTCTTTTAGTTCACAATGATCACTAAAACAATTCACCATTACGGGCCATTATGTCCTGGAAGGACTGATATGCATGCCAAAGCCAATTTATTACTATAATCTATTGTCTTAGAATACTGTGTATTATTATAATGAGATAAAATCAGAAAGTGACTGAATAGTCAGAAGAAGATCATGGGTATGTGAGCATAATCTGATGGATTCTCAGGAAATAATGTAACATGCATAATGCCACGATCTCATTTTAAGTAGATTTCAGTTCAGATATAAAATAATTTCATAATTGAACTTCTTAGTTGATTTTGTTAATATGCCTAGGATGGATGTTTTTAATGACATTCTTATTAACTGCTTATTAATTAGCATATTAAAACTATCACATCTGAAGAATGGCATGTCTAGTTAATATAAACAGACCAAATGAAAAAGTATTGACTTATACAGAGATGAGCAGCTAACAGAATGGACAAATAGTGTTAGAGGAAGTGACGAAACACCCAAATGGCTGCTCCTTCTACTTTAGATGTCCAGCTGGAATCATTAAAGGCTCTAACTATTTTTGTCTTTAATCCTTTTAAGTATTCATTTAATATATTCTTAACTTTTTTATTGCCTTGTAAATGTACTTTACTCAGATAATGGATTTTAACACAGAATATCATCACTTTATTTCAGGAAAATTGTTTCCTAAGAAACATAGGTGCTATTAACAGGTGGCAATGCCATCATTTCCACTGAGCACACGCAAAAGGAAAATATACTTTTGTTTGGTCTATTAAATGCACAGACTGTTGCAAACATTTCTGAGAAATAATTTTAAAACCCCACATAAATGAGTCAGGAGGAGAAATGTAATTGAAAAGGCGGTTTTGACAAGGAACCTAGTAATTCATCTTTAGCATTAAATGGAAGATTTTAATATTCTTATAATTCTTTTATTTTTATTAATTTTTTTAGTTTTTCAAGACAGGGTTTCTCTGTGCAGCAGCCCTGGCAGTCCTGGAACTCTGTAGACCAGGCTGACCTTGAACTCAGAGAAATCTGTCTGCCTCTGCCTCCTGAGTGCTGGGATTGAAGGCGTGCACCACCACTACCTGGCTTCTTATAATTCTTAAAATCAGAAGGAGAATGGGAGTTGGCAGGGGGCTGAGACTGAGGGAAATGGGAGAAGATGATCCATGTGTTGAAAATTTCAGTTACAGGATAAATGATTTGGGAAGCCAACATTCATGGTGAGTGTCATTGGAATTACTCTACTGTGTCCTCCATATTTGCTGAATAAATCTTAAATTTCATCACCAATAAAAAATTATATATAAGGTGAGGTATGTGCTAATTTGTGCTAATTCACTTAATTATTAATTAACTTTATGTACACGTATATCAGCAGAAGAATGTAATAAAGCAGGGATAGTTTCTGAGGAAAATTTAAAATGCATTTGGCATGTTTAGTGTTGCTCATAACATATATTATATCGATAAACTGCACGTGCTGTTTGAGCTCACCGAGAAGCTCGCTCTGGAAGCAGGGTTGAGCACCACACCTCCTCTACCAGACTCAAGCATGCTTGTATCAATGTGCCTTTTGATGCACTTCATCTGAGGATGGGTGTCTCCCTGACCCCAGCTGGGACAGGGAAGACAAAGCACTCAAGAGCCAAAACATTGTATTCTTGAAAACATCAAGAAGGCGAAGCATTTCCAGCAGATGCTCAGACTGTTTGTCTTAGGACATAAAAGTTCCTGGTGTGGAAAGGAGAGCCGGAAGTTCAGCGATGGGAATCTCATTCAGGGACAGAAAGCTCAAATGGGACCTCAGCTGAGCTTCCCCAGTTGGTTTCGGCTGGGTACAGCATCTCATTTGATGTTTTTATATTTATCTGCAGCTACTTGTTTATTTATTTGGAAGTCTCACCAGGGGGAGCATTCTGTTCTGCCTGGTACTTTCCATGAGACTGCACGGGACTCTCCAGCTTCCTGCACTTAAGCGGCTTCACCACCATGTTTCTGTGGGGTGTTTGGAGGCCCCCGGTGTTGATGATTCTACCCATTTTTTTTTGCTCTCTCAATTTTCCTTCACTAATTTTCTCTACTGGATGTTTTGAATGCCCAATTTGATGATATTTTTCTATCATCTGCTACTTGCTTTTCTTTCACTTTTTGTTTGGTATATGCTTATAAAATCATTCAGTCTAAAATGAAAGCATGATTCTGTTATCCCAGGCCCAATCCCTCACTCTATCCATAGCGTTGCAACAGAACACCGGCTGCATCCTTCCTTCCTTTGTGCCCAAACCTGCGGATCCCACAGACCCTATCCTCCCATTCAATCCTAGCCCCTACTCAAACAGGCACCTCCTACTCAACCACAGACCGTGCCTGGCAGAAAACCAGCCCCCAGTACTAGCAGGCATTCCAGGTCAACACGCTAGCTGAGCAACACACAGTCATGACACTCACTGAAAACGCGGCCATCAAAGAGAAACTAAGGAACAAAACACCCACCCAACAGAGACAAAATCACAAATCAGCACCTAGACTGATACTCACCCTGAATGCAGATACCCAAACACCAGCAAAGAACACAATCAATAACAGTCAGGGCAATATGTCTCCACTGGAGCCCAGTTACCCTACCACAGAAGGCCCTGAATATTCCAGCATAGCTGAAGCACAAGACAAGGACCTTAAAACCAACTATGTGAAGATGACAGAATCCTTAAAGAGGAAAGGAATAAATCCCCTAAAGAAATCCAGGAAAACACAAACAAAAAAGCTGAGGAAATGAATAACCCTCCCAAAGAAAGCCAAGAAAATAGAGTCGAAGAAGACAAAACAGAACAAAATTTAAAAAAATGCAAAAGCTGTTCAAGACCTGAAAATGGAAATAGAAGGGACAATGAAACCAAAACTGAGGGAATTCTGGAAATGGAAAATTTGGGATTTGAGCAGGAACAACAGAGGCGGACTACGAATGAAAAGTTTCTTAAAGTTGGAATGCATTTGACTACGGTTTCTCAAGTAGAATAGTCCAGATAAAGCTTGGATTAAGGTGGGGTCACTATTGTGATATGAAAAGATTTATTAGCAATGATCTAGGCAAAAAGATCCCAAATGATAGTGGGAACTTCTAGATAAACATTATCAACATCTGATAATGTATTCTACATCTGGAAATTATTCAAATTAGATTAGAGAAAAATATACAGTAGTTAAAACTCCAATCTCCGTGAGCATTTCAAACCTCGGCACTGATGGGTTAAAACTTGTTAAAATTCTGATCTCAAGGGAAATAGTAGGAACAGAAATTCTAAAAATTATAGGGGTGCACAAACACTGCCAAACTTTTCTGAATATAAACTCTGCAGCTGGAAGTGAAAAATTCAGTTTTAAAACACATATTGTGAACAAATTGCCACTCATATCACATCTGAAAGATGATATCAATTCTATAAAGGCTCACAATATATGCTTTGATATTCAGAAATACAGAGAACCAAAATCTTAAAGAGATGAGCAATTCTTAAGTTTATATTGAACACATTAAACAAAGAAATTAAATTACATAAATACAATAAACAAATATGTCGCCTACTACCTATTGAACCATTTTCACACATACATTGTTTCCTTAGAAATGAAAATTTAAGATGGTGAAAAATTACTCTCATTGCCTTGAACGATGTCTCAGCGATGTAATAAAATCTTTCTAACATTAAATGAGACCAGAACCACTAGTGTTACATGTTTGGTAATATTAGAGTAATGCTTTATACAAAAAAATAAAAATCAAAGCTGCACTACAACTGCTCCACAATTTTTGAGACCTGGTGTATTCTCAGAGAAGTTTATACAGAAATGCAAGACACCATGTATGAATTACACATACAGGTATATAACTACTGATGAACAAAATATCAAAACCTAGACACACAAAGAAAAAGAGAGAGAGACTAAATAAAGGCATTATAAAAGCAAGTATAAGGAGGGAGTGAATTAGCAGCATTTGGCTCTTTCCACATTAAATAACCCTATCATGCCCAACTGAAAGACATGTTGTGAAGTCTGAATTTGAAACTGGAGTGGATGTGCACAGGCTGCTTCACTTAACAGTACCAGTGGCCCAAGCACAAACTGTGGTGAATAAATACTGTGTATGGTCTGTGCAAATTCTATAATTACTTATCAAAAAACCCAAGTGTGTAGGTTCTAACACATTTCACTTAAAATGGCAGTGAATCAGTTCTAAAGGAGCTAAAAGCAATAGCAGGAAAATTTTTTTAAAAAAAGTGAAACCAAAGCACTTTTTCCAAATAAATGCTTTGTTTAGCATAAAGCAGAAAGGTTATAATTTTTTTTGTGATAAACAAATGCTTATTATAAAAATATCACTTGAAGCTAGTGAGCTATAAGCATATATAGCTATATATACATATATGAATATATAGCTCAAGAGTATTGCATGCATATGTTACAGAATTTGTATTCAGAATGGTTATATTATCTCAAAGAAAAAAACACTGTCATAATAAATTTATTTATAATTTACTGTGTAAAGATGATGAAATACATGTTATTTTAAATTGTCCACAGGGAGGTGAATAGTATCTAAAAGTAAACAGTACCACAAGTGGATACTGCGGATGTTACTGACCATATAGTCTCTCTCCTTGCTATTGCAGCAGGAAAGTGTGCATGCTCCCGTGTAAGTTAGTAATCCTGGCTGTGCTCCAGGATACATTGTTGACAGAACAGGTGGCAGATGGAAGTGGCTTGTGAACCATCTGTAGCTAGAGACCTGACCTTAGCTTCCGCTGAATTTTGTTTTACATTTTCATAGCCGCTTTTAGTCTAATTTTACTTTTTCATGATAAAATATTAAACTAGATTATTAAAGATTTTAAAACTTACACATCAGTAAAAATCTTGACTAATTGTGTTTTTAAATAAAGCAACCAATACCTAAAAAACTGACAAAAGAGCAGTGTGAGCCAAAGTAAAATTCTTATTGCGAATACATTTTTCTTTTATATCGTAGTACAACATTACCATACCAAAATTTCACCAAAATTGATTACAAGATTTTCTGATACAAATGTAAACAAATTTGCATAAAAATTTTCATACAAATAAAACAATTTAATGAGTACATTTATTATATTTTATTACAAAATTTCTAATTCTTACCTTCTATAAGTTTTCCCGTGTGTTCTGCACTTCCACCGGGAAGAATCTTAGCAATATAGGCTCCAATTTCTCCACCATGTCCAGGGATTTCTTTACCACCAACAATTCTAATTCCTAGCCCATTACCTGCATTTAAAAAATAGCAAACTGTTAGTAATAACTCAAGAAGCAAACACGTATCAAAAATATGTTACAGAAAAAGTGGATTAAATACCTAGAAGCCAACACTAAGAGTACAAACTTAACATCAATAACAAAATTACATTATTCTGATGCACAAATAGATAATAATAATACATAAGGTTATTGCACTTAAGTATAATCTACAGTGATTAGATTATCATTGAATGCTTTCTCAAAGTTTGTCATATTCATTCAAATAGTAAATGCTCCCAAATGAAACCATATATATATATATTAAATTGTGGAAGGACATGTTAAGAAAAACTCTAGAGTAAACAATTCAACTATGAAACAAAGAACAGTTTACTACCAGAAATATAGTCATGGCTATTGTAAACTGGACAAATACAATCCCAGTGCAGATATAACTTCCTGTGGTAATAAGACTGTAACCTATGGTTATTCTTCTCTTCCAAATTTGACTCCTCACTATGTATTGATTGTGGCAAAAGAATATTTGTTCCAGGTTATGAGTAACTTATTCCTTGTTTTTTATTCCATAACTAGTTTGGTTTAGATTACCCATCAATAATTATGATTCTGATAGACACGAACCATTGCAGCCTAAGTTGGTGTGCTGTTCCTACATGAACTAAAAACAAATTGAGTATGTATGGACAACCATGGCCCAGTTTCTGAGGTCTTAGTGGAGATCAAGAACTCTATCTACAGTGAAAAGGAATCTGACTGCATTCTGCCTGTGTCATGAAAATTTGATGGCGTCTAAATTAAAAGGTAAAGTACTGATTTCTTGGGCAGAAGAAATTTTAAGAAGGTATATTGTTTTCAGTGTTGGTCACAGAAACTTAGTTTTGAAGTGGGTGACGATTACTGTAGAGAATCATAACTGGCCAAACAACTGAGAATACGTGTGTCCCCCTAATTAGGTCATGTGTACTACAACTTCCTGTCTTAAGACTCAGGGATCATTGTAGAGAAGGAGAAAGAAAGAATAAAAGACCTAGAGAATCTGGGGAGAGAGCAGTCAGTAGTCAAGTTATGTGTTCTGAGCATCACGCAGCTGCTACACACGTGGACTCTTGACTGCTGTGGCAGCATACGCAAGACCTGCACAGAATCAAGTCAATGCAAAATCTGGCTAGGATAAGCACGGGAGTTGCTGAAACCCTAGCTTTAGTCAAGGAGCGAGGGGCAACTGATGGCTGTGAGGGGAGAAAACGGCCATTTTTCTTTGGCGTATGTCCACTGATGTGTTCTGTGCTCCCGTGGATGATTTCAGACAAACGGGAGTATGGACAGCACTAATTGGATGCAGTAGGTTATAAGAAAGAGAGAGATGAAATGGGAAGGGGTGTGCGTTGGGCTTGAAGTGGTTTGAATGAAAAACGCCCTCTATCAGCTCGTGTCTTTAAACACTCAGTGAGACTGCTCAGGAGGTTGTGGATCTGTTAGGATATAGTCTTCCTCAAGAAGAATGTGCATCACTTAGAGATTGCTTTGATACCTTGAAGTCTCACCCCACTTCTAGTTTACTCTCTGGGTTTCCTGTTTGAAAAATGAGGTGAGCCACGCTCCTTGCTCTGACATGTCATTGCTAGGCCTTT
>LOJH01038347.1:0-15069 GCA_001685095.1 Ellobius talpinus | reverse complement strand
CTTTCCAGCCCTATGGACTCCACTACTGCACATGTCATTGCCAGGCCTTTCCAGACCCTACGGACTCCACTGCTGCAAACAAAAGACAAAATAAACTTGTCTTTCTGTAACTTGCTTTTGTCACATAACAAGAAAAGTAATTAAAATGGAAGGAACCTGAGGAGAGTTCAAAGGCTGTAGTGGAAGTGAATATGTTTAAAATCTATTAAAGTGAGGTATGATAGTAAGCTAAAATATTATAAATAGAATGGCTGGAATAAACTGTTAAATATCTATATACCATAACAAAATAGTCATGGAATTTTTGTGTGTGAAATATACTAATATACTGATATACTAATGCCTTTCTTAGGTAATTTTCAGAGTGCTAAATGCATGTGTCAGCTAATTTCTAGTGTGTTTTCAACTTTTAACATGTATGCCCATGTGTGTTTAAAAATAGACAGGAACGAAAACGTGAGTTGTGAAATTAAGATGGTTCTTTTAGCGTCATACATTACATCATTGCCATCGATAGTAAGGAAGTCATAGCACATAAGTGTATAAAGAAACGCAGGCATACCCCTGTATGTGCAAGATGTACAAGGAGGTTGGATACATATGATTTTAGACATTTAGAAACGCTACATGGAGATCTAGATGAGCACTCTAATTTTGAGATCTGCAGCCAAGGGGAAAGGGAAACTATAATCTTCATAAGAAAATGAAATAAAATGTGGTTTTCATATTTTATTAGTAAAAATTAAGGAAATGAAATATAGAGAATTGTTCATAGATGTTGTTTCTATCTCATATTTAGGAATTCAGAAATACTTTAACACAAATATTATTATTCATGCAGTCACTGTTCCATGTTTTATTTCAAGTATTTTGCAAGCTCTTGGAAGCAGAGATATTCCTGGGGATTTTAATATTTAAACAAAGGGAGATTTTTATCTTACACTAGTCAGAATGAACATATCAATTAAACACGTGACAGCTTGTGTGTGGAGTAAGGGGAACACTCATCACTGATGGTGGGAGTGCAAACTTGTACAGCCACTGTGGAAGTCAGTGTGGCAGTTCCTTAGGAAGCTAGAAATTGATATGTCTCCAGATCTCTTCTCAAAAGGATTGTTTAGCATTCCGTATACTCAAAGGATATTGTACCCTTCTAGAGAGACACTTGCACAGCCATGTTCATTTATGCCTACTCTTAATATCCGGAAACCCGAAACAGCCAAGATGTCTGTTCCCAAAACTCTCTGAAGTTGCAGTGTTGATTAGGTCTTTATTCCTTTTATGGTAAGTAATATCCATTCTAGGGATACAGTCCTGCCTCACAGAGCGAAGGAGACATTCTGAGAAGTTTGTTGTCAGGCAACTTTGTATATATACACATATATCATAGTGTATGCTTAAATGAAGATGGTTATTATACACGGTGATATCTTCTTTTGGAAACCCCCACCAGGTAATGTGGTCTGTCATTTGCTCAAGTATCTGGGTGCAGTGCATGATCTCACCACCATTCACGTAGAAATTCACATTTGATTTCACATTTAATTTCTTGGTGTCAATGTAAGTATTTTTAAAAGTCTGGAAATATTTTAATTATAGCGATTGTACGGTCAAACTTTGGTTTAATGTGCTTTGATATTATTAATCGATAGGGCCTGAACTTGTGTGTGGGGTTTCCTATCGCATTAGAAGGGCCAGACCATACTACTAGGCCACGGAGCAGAAGGAAGCAATGAGTTTTACTCATGCTGTGGCACTTGTTCAATATTACCACCTGTGAGCCGCTCCAGCCACACGAGGGCCAGGCCGTTCCCCCAGGACCTCTAATTGCCAAGTTCCTCCCACAGAACACTATAACTGCCCAAACTGCTTGACCTTGCCCTTCCCCTACAGAGTAAAAAGCCCAACCTCTGGACAGAAAATCCTACCAGACTCCACTCTGGAAAGCTTCACCCTGAAAAGCTCCGCCTCCTGCTCCAAGAAACTCCATGTAAGCCTGGCCTTCTGCTCAGGTCTCTGCTGTTTCTCATCTGAGCAGAGGCAGTCACTCTCCTGGATTTTTTCCTCCCAATAAATCTTTCATATGAGGTTTGTTGTGCGGTGTGACTTTTGGTTTTCCTTGGCTCCCTCCTGCCAGGTTACCTTTCATCCCAGCTGTAATGCTTACACCGTCTACTCTGTGTCTTAGTGGCTTAGCTACGAAAGCCCAACAGAACTAAAAAGCGGCTCTAAAATATCCTAACTAATGAAAAACGTATTTTAATGCAACATTAAGTGGAATTTCAAAACATAAAATAAATAATATTTTCAGTCATATAAATTTATAGTTTACACTTCAGGTTTAGGACTTTAAAATTCAGTCCGTGGCCATAGAAATAGTTCACATGAACACAAACTAACCCAGGACTAAGGGGGACTGCCATTCACCAAAGACTTTATACAATTTTTATCATTAGAGGAATCATTAAATAATTCATAGAAGTTTTAGAGAAAGTGAAGAAAGGAAGGAATTCTGCTGCAGGATGCACTTAGAATCTCTGTTCTGTTCTCACAAAGTAGACATTAACTTTCCTTAAGATTCTAATAATTGCATCCTTTTCCCAGGAATTTACTGGGTTCGTTTGAAGCAATAGGTAGGGCACTGTTGCTTTTCTTCAGATTTCTGAGTTCTCTGAGCACTGCTGTTTCTGGGAGCAAGTGGGAGCAAGTGTTATCCAGATACCCGGAACTACTGTTCTGCTACCTGGTGGCTCATTCTGCTGGAGAACAGCAAGGATTATTAGGTCTGCAGCTTTCTTTTTAGGCATACAAAAACATATTTCAATGGAACACTTAGATGTTATTGTTTATGAGTCTTACATCAGGTCAAATTTCTGTAATTTAATCTTTTGTGTTTCATTTAAATATAACAACACTGTACAGTCAAAAACAATTCTGTAAGTGATTTAAAATCCCAAGGTACTATGGTATTTTTAATAGTGTGTTGACATATATCATAACTGGAGGGTTTTTTTTGCTTTTATTTTCTGTTCCATCTTGCAGGGTCGTCCCTGTTCATCTGAAGAAGAAAAATAATGTATGCTCTGTTTTTTTGTTTGCGAGGGTCTTCTGTAGGTTTTTTATGTTTAATTGCTGTTTTTGTCCTGTATTTCCTTGGTGGTCATGTTTCTAGTTATTCTGATATTGAAAATGACACATAGTCTTTGACTATTTATTAATTCTGACAATGATTATTTCATATACTTAAGGGCTCTGATCTTTAGCTCAAACATGTTTATAATAATTACATGAATGAATTGGTGAATTCTCTCACTATATATACAGATTTTGCTTTGTGTTATTTATTATTAATTACTTTTGCCATCTTTTGGTTACTATATGAACTTTTTGCATCCTTTTATTTTCAACTTAGTTGGGTCTTTGGAACTAATCTAAACACTTAGAAAGCACATTAGCAAATACTCTTTGCTAATGGTGTCTGATTGGTAAGTTTAATCTATTTACTGTCAAGGAAATAGCCTTTAAAAGGATCATATTGCCACTTTGTTGTTTGTCTTCTGCATACTTTATAGGTTTTGACTATTGCTTCCTGTACTTTTACTTTATTTCATGTTTATTTTATGACAGTGACATAATTTGATTCACTTTTATTTCTACTTATCTATATTCTACTGATATTTCCTTTGTGTTTGCTATGAGAGTTTTATATTTGAACCTACTATTAAAACTGTCAAATATCAAATGATGCCAATTTATCTTCAATTTCACATGCAAACTCTATGCTCTCTGTTATAACTCAATATCACAAATTATAGCTATATATATTATATGTCCAGCCACATCAATTAATAATGATTTCATGCCTTTGTCCTTTACATATAATAGAAAATAAAAATACTACTACAAATCATATAAAGAAAACTTTTGAATGCTGAAATATTATATAGAGAACTATAAAACAAAAACTTCTCTTAATGAGTGAAATATAAACTAAAAAATATAAATTATTGACAACTTCAGCATTTGGAAGTTGAGTAAATCATACAACAAAGAGAGAAGTATACATTCCAGAGAAATTACTAGCCGGAGAGGAAGAACAGCGGAACTCTACTTTGCCTTTCTGGACTACTTCTGTACCAAGCTCAGCTGTCACGTGACTTTAACGGTGCAGAATGAGCCATAAAAACCAGAGTTATTGTTGCTATGGAACGTAGCAAGTAGGAAATCTGAAGATTCTCTAGGTATTAGGTTAAGTCGCTTATAACTAGATCAGCCATAGTTAACAAACTCTCTCCATGCTTTTGGGTAAATGGAGTCTTGGAATATAGACAGCATAGGCCAGGCAGAGTCTAAGACACCTTGAATATCTAGTCTAAAGAAGATAACTTGGACATATAACACAGGTAAGAAACTAGAAAATATAAAACTTACTTGAGCAATTTCTCCCCAATTTATAAACCAATGTGTTTTTTACATCCTTAGAGGTAGCTGCAAGTCACTTGAGGTGAACTTGTGGCCCATAACTGGCTATTTAGATAGAACTCTTAGACAAATATAAATATAAGACTATTCAAGACATCACATGAAAATATATACATAGAACAATCTTGGAATATGACATTAAAATAACAAACAACTCATGAAATATAAAATAATCACATATTATAACAAATTAAAATTATTCTCTGAATGCCATGTATTTTATAATCTAGAAATCAATCAATATGTGTCTTATTGATAGCAAAGAACAAAGAACACATGATTGCATTACTATACCTAGTTAATATCTTGGGCAAAATGCTGAGTACATTCATAATAAAGACCTTAATCTAAACTAGAAGTGAAGACTCAGGTATAATTCATATAGGTATGGTATGTTCCTATTGTCCTAGTATAATTGGGACAGGGAGACCATCCTCCAACTACCCAGTGAGTTCAAGGCAAGCCATAGTTACATAAGACCCTCTCTCATACAACACAAGACAAAACAACAGAAAAACAAACAATAGGAAACAAACAAAAAAATCCCAAGGTGAAAATAGGAAGATGCTTGCACATTCCTATTTGTAACATTGTCATTAATGTGTTCCTTAAATGTCAGGGTAGAACAAGGATGCCTGTCCTAATACTACTGTATTCAGGATCACACAGAAAATTCTACATAGGCTACCAAATACTGAACATGCAAATTGAAATAGGAATAGTAAATACTTTATTGGCAGATGGCATAATTTTGCATGTACAAAATCATGAGTATTAGATTAAAATTCTAAGAAGAGTAAATGTGTGAGGCCATAAGCTAGAGGTTAATATACAAATATCAATTTCTACATCGTGTCAACAGATTTTCAAAATCACAATTAAGAAAACTCTTCACAATTAGCTCAAACAGAATAAAAAAATTAAACACATTTAGTAGGATAAATGCTAATTTTATAGACGAGAAATAAAAATAATAGTGAGAAGTTGTAGAGGAAATTTAAATAAATGAGATGTTGCATATTCATGGCCTGGAAATTTCTGTGTTTTTAGGAAGCAGTTTTATGTTTGATCTGTGCTTTCAGCACAACCCCTATCACACCGAGCAGGCATCTGTGAAGTAGGATGTCAAGTCCTTTGGGCATAAGTTAATGAGTGGTATAGCTGTGTCAAATGGTAGATTTATTTTTAGCTTTTTGAGAATTTTCAATACTTATTTCTATAGTAGCTGCCCCAGTTTTCAATATTTAGGAATACACATATACATATATTCATATATTTATATATGCAAATGATTAATATTATATATGCACAATATAATATACATACAGAAGTGTATATATGATTGCAATAGCAATTGATGAAAAGAGAAGGCATGAATTTAAATGAGGGTGGGGAAGGATATATGAAAGGGTTTGGAGAGAGGAAAGGAAAGGGAGCAATGTAATAAATTATAATCACAAAAACCACAGATGGACAAAAACCAAACCAGAAATAAATGCAAGAAGATACATACTCTACAAAGATGTTGAGATTTAACATATAAAAACTTTTACAACTTAGGTGGCAAACAACCCAATAAGAAACAGCATGCTTGGTCCTCAGTTCACCAGGGCTTCTTAGTAGACAGTAACCTGACCAGGCCCTCTGTGTGGACAGTCACCTGACCAGGGCCTCTGTGTGGACGGTCACCTGACCAGGGCCTCTGTGTGGACGGTCACCTGACCAGGCCCTCTGTGTGGACGGTCACCTGACCATGGCCTCTGTGTGGACAGTCACCTGACCAGGGACTCTGTATGGACGGTCACCTGACCATGGCCTCTGTGTGGATGGTCACCTCCTATGACAACTGTCAGCAAGGACAATGACAAGGGAACCTATCATTGATTTAGGGAATAAGACAAGATCAATACGATAAATCATTATATAGATAGTTTCTCAAGAAAAATTTTCAGAGACTGTGCCTTTTCCCTCTACATGGGCTCTTATCTGCTCTTCAGGTACATGCCATAACCACTCAGAACAGAGGTGCCTGATGAACCAAAAGCTATTCTAGCTGCAACTCTCATAGAGACTCCCTGCTGAACCAGAGGTCAAACTGGCCAGCAGAAATACAGACAACAAAAACCAGAGGGCCAAGCAGGAAACAGAAACAAGCAACAAAACACACATCCAGCAATCACAGACTCAGAAATCAGCACCTACATCTGTATTCATCCCAAGCCCAGAAATCTAGATTTTAGTGTAAGAACACCTTCAACAAGAGCTAGGTCATTATGGCACCATCAGAGCCCAGATATCCTACTATAGCAATCCACGGATATTCTAACACAGCTGAAGCACAAGAAAATAGCCTTAAAACCAACTTCAGGAAGCCAGAGAGTACTTGGGAGAGACAACTGGAATGGGGGGTGGGGGCATTTCACTAAACACAACTGGCAAAAAAAAGTCAGTGAAAATATTACTAATGACATTCTGCTATACTTGTAGACCAGAGCCTAGCATAGTTGTCATCAGAGAGGCTTCATCTAGCAACTGATTGGGGCAGATGCAGAGACACACAGCCAAATGTTGTGCAGAGCTCAAGGAATCCTGCAGCAGGAAGATGAGGACAGACTGTAGGAAACAGAGGGGTCAATGATACGACAAGAACACAGTCCACAGAAACAAATAACCTGGGCTCATAGGGGCTCACAGAAACTGAACTGATAACCAGAAATCCTGCATGGGCCTTATCTTGGTCTTCTGCATTTATGGCTGAGTAGCTTGTTGGTCTTATGGGTCTCCTAACAGTGGGAGTGGGGCTGTCTCGGACTCTTGCCTGCTCTCAGGACCCTTTTCCTCTTACCAGCTTGCCTGGTCCAGCCTGGATATGCTTATACCATGTTTGGTGGATATCCCTGAGAGCCCATTTCTGAAGAGAAATGGAGGAACAACAGTTCTTGGGAAGAAGGGATTTGAGGGAAGAACTGAGAGAAGAGGAGGTGGGGGGCACTTCTGTTGGGATGTAAAGTATTAGAGAAGAATGAAGAAAAAAGCTGAACAGAAACTGTACAGGGTAGCTGTACATCCAGAAAACTATGCAGCAGAACTAACATAGATACATACTAAAACTTCTGTTTAAATATTTTTAAAAGCTAAGAAAAAACCCAATAAATTAAATGAAATGTAGAGCATTAAAAGAATGGAGTATATTTAGCAACAGAGAGGAACAAATGAGTGATGTATGTGTAACAAACTAATCTAAAACTTCAAAAAGTGAAAATTCAGGTACTAAAATATATCATTTGATTCTGTTCACAAGTAATGCTTTTAAAAGGTAAGCTGACAGAGTCAGACAATAAACACGGACTTTCTCATGGCTGGGCAACTGATATAAGAAGTTTAGATGAGCTTCTAAATTCTATCAAAAATTCTAGGAAAATTTATGATAGTGGAAAATTTGAAAACAGAACTGTGGAAATGGTCATACAATTCTATAAGTTTATTAAAACTATTGACCTAAACATTAACAAAGGATATTTGTAATATTTAAACTATACCTCAATGAAACAATAATGGTAATTATGATGATGATTATAATTAATAATAATATAATAAAACACACATTTGAAATTTCAACTCAGATCCATTGCCTCTAAAATGCATTTTATAAGAATGAATTGATGGAAAACAGAGCACTTGGGATTTAAATATTTTCCTTGTATTTTCAATCTGAATAACAATATATACATAAAATTGAAGTATCTTTCTTTGGTACAAGAAAAAATACCCATCTTAACAGGAAAACAATGCTAGATTTCTAAGTGACGCGTATCTGTGGCAACAGAGAGCAGACCATCCCTCAGTGCACAACCATGCTTCCAAATCCCCAACACAATTGCAGCTGAGGAGACAAGTGCCTTCCCAAGTCATCATGGAAACAAACAAAGTGAAAGAAGTGTTTGCACATTAGATTGAACTCTTGTACAAAAAACACAACAATGTCTTTAAAATATTACCAGGATTTTCTGTTCATATGGAGTGGACCTGAAACACAGGTAGTGCACAGGAATTGAGAACAAATACAAGAATAACCAGGGTATATTTCCTCAGCTTGAAAATTTATTTTATCTCACACTTCAAATAGTGAAAATCGCATTTGTAATGTGAAGATTTAATAAATTCTAAGCATTTCTGGCTCAGGAAATACAAAGAAATACAAAAATGATTATGCTGGAAGTGACATAGGAACCATGACAATGAAATAAAAGGTGAGATCTAGATTGTATCTTGACGCAATAGATAAAATAATTGATTAGCGAAGAAACTCAAAATCTGAGTAAGACTTACAGCTGTCTTAGTAATATGTGTCCATGCTGATTTCCCTGGTTTGATGCTAGATTTATGTCAACATTAGGAAAACTGGGCAAAAGCAGACATTGCTTTTTGAGCCATTTTCTTGAGTTCAAAATTATTTCAAATAAGAAGCTTACAAAGTCTATTATCAGCTTTGATCTATAAATAGACACAAGCAATCTGATGTCTTAGCACGAATGTCAGTGTTCACCTTAGACAAATACAGAAAAATATGATCCTAAGATCCCCAAGTCTCTATTTTCTCTATAATCAGTGGCCATTGCATTCAAGAGAGCAAATCACACCATAATTCAGTGACCACGATACTTCCTGAAGCAGTAATTATGAACACTGCCAAATCATGCACTGTTAGGATTGCAGAAAATGAACATAGGATCTGTACCACTTAGTGACTCTTCATGCACAAACCATGTAATTAATGCTTTTTGTATTCAAATGAATAGTCTGCTATTTTTGGAAATGTGCTATAAGACAGATATAAATGGTTGTTTTATAAAATTTAATGAGTCATTCAAGCCGAAAAATAAACACATATGTCAATATGACATTAGAATTAGAAATGACCAGAGAGTTCAGTTTGCTTTACCTGAAACTGTGTGATCCTTGGAGTCTCTGGCTATTTTCACTCTTGCATGAGGAAAGACGTAGTGTATCGTCTTGCCATTCATTTGCAGAATCTAGGCCATACAAGGGATTCGGTAAAAATAAGTTATAAAAACCCTTGAAATACATTATGCAGAAGTACACTTGTTCAATTTAAAGCATACCAATTAAATCAATGAAAACATATCAGATGATTCTTGAATGATGGCAACTGAAGACTTTACACTCACGCTGCATATTGATTAAGTTAGTTTCTGAGTTCATTATGGTGTTTCATTTATAACCCATCTCTCCTGAAGACTGACTTGTCTTATTTGGGAAATCAATGAGCATGTATATCTGTTTTTGAAGGATGTTTCAGACTACAGTGATATGTACTTATTATCAATGACAATGAATAATTTATATTTGAGAAATTTCGGCCCTTGATTTCACACTTGAAAGTCAGGAAATGGAAAGGTATTGTTAACTTTAAGTAATTAAATGAAACTAGTGGAGAAATCTCAGAGAATATCCCTCCCTTCCTGTCAGATCCCTGCCACCATACCTGAGTCTGTGATATATTATTTAAGGTACTGGAATTTATTGTGAAATTTTACTGAGGAGATCTACTACATCCATGTTCAGAATAGTTCTGTTGAAATGAATAAAGACTTTGTTCATTCAAATGCTCCCTGGTTCTGTCCTTATATTCGAAAGTTATGTGACTGATGGGGAGATTGCTTGTTACTACAGAAGCTCCTGAAGCAGGGGCAGCACTGAAGCTGCTGTGGTGTCTGTGCTTCCCAAACTGTCACACGACTGGACTTTCCTTCGAAATGTTTGTAGGTTTAACTGTTTGTTTTTAAATTTATTCTGTTTGTCTGTTACATCATATAGCTTGATCCCATTCATCCCATTCACATCCACCCTCAGCTCCTGCATCCCCAACAAAATAAAAAAAAAAGAGGAAAAAGGAGAAAAATAGAGAAAAAGAAAAAAAATTTAAAATCTTGTCATGGAAGCTGTAATGTGACACAGTGAGTCACAGTAAAATCCCTTTGTCCATTTATCTTTACTTGTGAGTGCTCATTGCAAAGAGTCAATTGAGGCCTCTGGTTTCTTCTACACTATCAATGTTGGGCACTCACTGGGACTCCTCTTGGGTGTCCTGTTGTTGAGATTATTCCTTAAAACTAGTGTATGCCACCTCAACCTTTATTGGTGATTTTTATGACTTTATAAAGATTTAATGACAATTTAAGGCATTTATTCAAAAATAAACTAAGACAACACTATTTTGCATTTAGGGTTTCTTTCTGTTTTCTATATTCATTCTCTAGATAAAATTTCACAATGCATAAACTGCAGTTCTCAAGAACAGGCAGGGTTTTGGTGTGTTCATGAGAGTTTTATCAGTGAATTATTATCACATTTTAACCAATATCTGTGATGTTGGGATACTGAACATCTTCATTTCCATGGTTGTTTCCTTAGAATATCTCCACACAATTCCACAAATTTTAAGACTTTGCAACCAGCATCATGCGTTCACTTAGTAAAATACTAAACTGTTATAGTTATAATTGCTATATATGAGTCAATAGAAAGCAGAATCACAATTGCAGACAAATATTGACAGAGCCTCTGAAAAATAGGCTTACAGGGCAGCTGTTTGTTGTTCTTGTACCAATATTATCAAGAGCATGCCCAGGGAAAGCGGAGGGTAAGTGATACACCAAGGTGCTGGACTCTGCCACCACCACCTTCTGATGATTCTACATCATTAAGATTGTCACCTGCATAGATACCAGAAAATGCATTGTTCTTTCCTAACCACACATATTTTTATGGGATGAGTCTACATATTTATGAAGTAATTAAATTTGCATTAGCATAATTTTTATTTACATGTCCACTTTGAATAGCATAAATGCTTGCTATAGGGAACAGATGTCTGCCTGTTCCCCCACACTGTACTGGACATTGCACACCTACATGTCAGGGTATGTAGGGCAGACAGCTCCTGTGTTGTATCATAATCAAAGACATAAGACATGGTTATACCAAAGCATTAGGAAAAGAGACTTTCTCTAGCTTTGTAGCAAGATAGTACTGGTAGTTTCATAGATGTCCTATGGCATGAGGGGGATTATCGATGACAATCTGAATGACCAGTATGCTTAGCAAAGTGACCTGAGTCTAGAGAGAAAAACCAGAGTGTTTATCTACAAATAAAAGAAAAAGTATGGTCCCTTCAGAAGAGATTAATATACCTAAGGCAGGAGCTCCACAGGGTTTGCCAATGACATGAGCTTTACTGGGATAGTGAGGAATATTGTTAGAGACAACAAATGGTGACTTATTTTAACAACCATCATCAAAGAATATCAATCCTCTGTATAAAGAAAAACCTTAAAAATAAATAGGATTGCATGATCTTTTTGTTTCACAAAGAACATTTAGATTTCCCTTGAATAGTACAAATATTAAAATGTACATATTTGAAAGGAAACAAATGCTGCATTGGTGAATTTGTAGTTAATATGATTATAAATCTAATATTTTTTCAGAAATAGTTCTGTATCTATGTAGGGTTTTGTATACAAATTTTTATAGAAGACAAATTCATGTTTGAATTAGTCAGTTGGATTTTATCCTCTTTCCCTCAGAGCATTTTGTGAGAATAAATTATTATTGTGTATGTTTCAAGTAATAGCATCTTTGTTTATTGGTATCAAGAGCTCAGTATTACCTTTAATAAAATACCAGACATGCAAAGAAAAAAATAAAATGAGAATGCTTCTAGACCAAAATAAAGTTCTTGATTTAAAGGAGAAAACAGCATTTGAAGACAAATATCAATGCAGGAAAGCATGAACTTAACATGTAATTAAACTTTGAATGCTATATATTTAAGGCACATGTTATCTCCTATATAGAATCCACTTAGAAAACATATAAAGAAAATCAAAGAAATTATTAACATAAAAATCAATTTGTCTGCTACTTGTTGAAGGAGAGGCTGTGATTCACAGGTTTCTGCTGCAAGCCATGTTCTCTGTCCCAGCTATTGGGGTACTCATATGGCTGTTCCCTTTATAGTAGCTTATAACTTTATGATTTCATCACTTTCATCATTACATGTTTTATAGTTTAATTGATACTAATTCAAATTCATTTTTGAAAATGTAAAACTTCTATCAGCAATAAATTACATTATGATTGTCATGTTCAATTAACATGGATCTTTATCTGTTTGTTGAACTAGCTAGAATTTTATGAAATGATCTTCAATAAACTTCTTCTTTATTTTTTTACATTACACTAGTTTGTAAGTACATGTTTAAAATGGTACTATGTCCTCAAAGTTACTCAGCTACATATGTCAGAACACTAAAAACAAAATGTTATTTGTAATACATATATTTTATCTATCTAAATGAAATAGAAGAGAATTTTAAAATTCATTGGAATAGATACAGATTACCTCCATGTATTCTCAGACAACATTATGTAACAATTTAGTTAAAGAGCTCTTGAGTATTCATAGAAGAGTGTTTGATTGCAAGGGGAATTTAGATTTGTGGTTTCTATAGCAACTGTTATGATTTTCTTAACATATTTAACATTCCATAGACTTTGTCCAGGCTTGTAGGGAGCACTAAGCTACAGAGACCCAGATGGGCAATAAATGATAACTATATTGGTTTCATTATTGTGGACATTCCTAGCCAGATCTTTATGATGAAAATCAAAACATAACTATAAATACAATGTTAAGAGTAACAAAAAATACAATTCAATATAATGATATATTAAGATATAAAGACCCAAAAGTATGTAAAGATTTAGTCAATATTGTCCTAAACAACAATATGTTAAAAACAAGAAAAGAGAATCTTTACAATATTTTTATTATACATATGTATATTGCACAATGTTCTTGCAATCTCTTTAAGTAGCTCCATGTATTTTCTTTTCATTCATTACCAGAGATGGTATATCCATAAAATAATCATCTATTGCATGAATGAATCATTTAAGTTGTCTGATAGAAACATCACAATGTGCAACAAACTGATAAAACAAAGTACTATTTTCATTAAATTACCAAAAGGAAACACTCTTGAACTTGACTGATAAATATTTTGGTTAACAGACTCGCCTATTTCGGGATTGACTCTTGTTGTTAACAATTTCAGGAAATTGTAAAACTGTTCACTTACCTGCTCTTGATGTTGACTGAGGGGTCTAGAGTGAACTAATCTTTCTGGCAATTTCCGGTCCAGACCATGGCTATTTTCCAAGCGAGACTCCCTGGGTTTATCAAACCAATCCGTTTCCTCCCGACGCAAGTGGTAGGCTTTGGAGACCAAGGAAACATCATACATTGCAACTGCAACTGATACAGGCGATAGAGGGAAGCAAGTGTCTGCAGTATTAGCATGCACTGGGCTTGTGGACCACAGCATGCACTTCAGACATAACCTGTGTCAGAACGACACGTTTCCAACAGTATCTACAAAGTTTCGAAAAACAGAATAATCTAAAGAAAAAGAGGCACACATACTCACAACATCTCATAGTAAATAAAACAATACAAAATTACATTTTTAAGTCAGTATAAATGAAATTTAGATGACAATAAAAAACAAAAGTGTATAAGGATAATTTCATTCAACTGAAGTCCATCAGTTCCTACTTAGATATCTTACCCTGCAACCCACCATGCATGACCAGACGTCAACAGGAAATGCATGGTGTGCAGATGCAAGTGTCTC
Organism: Ellobius talpinus; assembly: GCA_001685095.1. Classification (NCBI taxonomy): domain Eukaryota; kingdom Metazoa; phylum Chordata; class Mammalia; order Rodentia; family Cricetidae; genus Ellobius; species Ellobius talpinus. The sequence goes on along the minus strand of LOJH01038347.1, from coordinate 865 downwards.
TTAACTTTCCACTTTTGTATAACTCAAGCAGCAGCATATGGCTTCTGGCTGCAACACTCAGTGAATATATTTTTGAAAAATATAACATTTCTTTGACAATCATAAGTGAACAAAAGCATTTAAAGCTAAGATACTCTATGTGTTATTGTTAGAAACATGTGTACTACAAGAAGTTTATAGCTTAATAATAAAAATATATCTAAAATACATATATATGAGAATCTTTAATATAAATCAACTTATGATTATCTGAATTTTAGCACTGACTTAGAAATTTGACAACTACTTTTTATTAACTTACCACTGTGATAAAACTTGATAGTATATTTTGAAATTTTCATCACATTTAAAGCATTTAAACATAAATTTAAAAATTTCACCTAGTTAAATCAGTACTTTCCAAGTTTCTTTAGCATATTGCAAAGTGACAATTTTACTGAACGGCTAACACTGAATAGGCATATATTACTTCTTCTTGGCATTCCTTGCCTATATTCTTCCTCCCCTCAGCAATTAAAAGTCTTTGGAAACAATATATTGTTGCTTCTCAAGTGACAATGAAATGGCCTTTTCCCTTGTTCAACCTGGTACATGATGCTTTCAATATTATTTTCTTTAAATGGCAGCTTCTAAAATGCCACAGACTGAGCTGTCTTGTCCATGTTATTGAAGGTGGCTATCTGTGTCTACTTTAACCTTAAAAGTCTCTCCAGAGACTGCCATTTCCAGCATTTATTGGCTGGTAGAACTATGTAGTGATGGGGCGAGCAGGCCTGCTTTTCGTCTGGCCCAGCTCCCGCATAGCTAGCTTACCCGAAAGAACAACACACAAATTGTATTCATTTAAGCACTGCCTGGCCCATTA
>LOJH01038346.1:0-15070 GCA_001685095.1 Ellobius talpinus | reverse complement strand
GGGACTGAGCTCCCAAGGTCCAAAGGAGGAGCAGAAGGAAGGAGATTATGAGCATGGTCTTTATTTTTTAAAAAATGAAATACTACTTTCTCTCTCTCCTTCCTATGCACAGAAATGGCATGAAACTACAGTTGTCTGCTATCCAGCAAACAAGTCTTCATAGAAAGCAGCCCTGTAAGTGTCTGAATATTGGACTTCTGGCTTCCAGAACTGTGGGAAAGATGTTTCTGTTGCTTAAATTATCCAGTCTGCTGTTCTGTAAGGTAGCCCAAAAGCCATAAGGCAGAGAATATTGAAATCACCAGAGGAATAAAAAGATAAGATGTATATGGACAGAACAGGAATTTTTAAAATAGCTAATTGGTTCCTGTGTTCAAAGATGTAGAAAATGTAAGGTTTGTCCACAAGACGAGGACCCAGGCATGTTGTTACAGTCATTGTTCAAAAGATGCCATCCTGGGGACCAAGAAAGCTTACAGTGTGGGTCCAGTCTGAGAAGGTCCGGACTTCATGATTCCAGTCTCTAGACTAAAATCTTCATGACTGAGTAAAGTGGACCCACAACACAGGAATCCACTGCTGTTGTAAAACACCATCGTCATGTAAAACAATGCTTCCCTGTCATTCCCCACTGGAGAATTGAGTCACACAATAGTGCGGAGGTATTTTGTTAAAACTCCCCTAGACATCCACCTGTCACCTCCGTCTGAGCTACAGAAGCCTATCTCAATCACGACAGGGTATTACCTCAAGTCGTTCAGTTGAATATGGAAGCTTTATACAAATATTCATGGGGACATTGCCTAGACACCAATATGCTATCATTTTCTAATCCTTTGTTAGACGTGTTTTTCTTACACAATGAGGTTTTGTGTTTTCTCTTGTAGAGCAAATACACCTTATCTCACTCAAGAATGTTTTTGTGAATATATTATCCTATGCTACCTGGAGGGGCAGATATGTTCAATAAATTATCCAATCACGCCTCAGAGTACAGTTCTTGACATGCCAATTGGAATTCTCAAAAACATGTTTTGAACCTGAACTCTTGGCTTTTAGGCTTTACTTTTTATCATTCATATATTCATAGAGAACTTGACATGAATGGTGGAAAGAAGTTCTTGAATGTTTACTAATGAACCTCCAAATTATCTTGACAGTCAATTTCTTTTCTTCCCTTCAGAGCTGAGGAGCAAATCCAGGGCCTTGAGTTTGCTAGGCAAGTGCTCTCTGTCACTGGGCTAAATCCCCAACCCCTGATAGTCAATTTCTTTCCCAAGATTTATCAGGAGATGCTCTGCTGTGACCTCTAAAACTCGGCTTTTCTGCGTGGTTAAGATATTTTTCATGATAATGGCCTGACTGTCTGCATTTGTGGAATATTTGGAAGGATTGCAGTAAGGAATACGGATAGAGTTTATATTAACATAAGCTTTTGAACAGGTTAGAAAAATATTGTTTAGATTATTTGCTGAGCCGTGACCTTAAGTTCTAGTCTTTAAGCAATGAACGTATTCTAAGATATCCAATGAGTAAAAACCTGAGTTACCTATAAGACTATAAAATCTTTTATAAATTTTAATCATACTCTTTTCCATTCTTCAACTCCTCCCAGCTCTTCCTAACTTCCCTACACACCCAACATTATGCTCTTACTCTATGTATAGCAAAAACCAAAACAAAATAAAAACAACTAAAACCAAAAATGAAAACAAACTGAACAAAGAAATCAATAAAATAGAACACCAAAAAGAAGCAAAATATCCATGCCTAAAGCTACCCCTGGCCACGGGGCTTGCCCTTGAGTGTGGTCCATATACTTGTGACACAACACTGGACAAAACTGATTTTCCCTTTCCCATCAGATAACTAATTGAAAACAGGCTGTTAGTTAGGGGTGGGACTTTGTGTCCATCTCCCCTTCTCAGTGCTGGGGTTATTCCTGATTTAAATCTATGCAGGTCTGGTGCATGCTGGCACAGTCTTTGTGAGCTCATGTGGGTAGCAGTCCTGTTTTATCCAGGAAACAGTTTCTTCAGAGCCATCCACCCCCTCTGACTCTTGCCAATTTTCTGCCTCCACTTCCACATAGATTTCTGAGCCTTAAGGGGAGAGATTGGATAAGGACATCCCATTTAGGACAGAGTACTCCAAAGTCTCTCACTCCTGCAAATTGTCCAGCTGTGGATCTCCTTGTTAATTTCCCTCTGCTGCAAGAAACTTCTCTATTCCTGTAATACATTTAAATTGAATGGCTTGAGTGTGTGTGTGTGTGTGTGTGTGCGCGCGTGTGTGCGCGTGTGTGTGTGTATGCGTGCAAGTGTGTGTGCACGTGTTTGTGTGTGTGTGCATGTGTGTAGGCCAAAGGTCAGGATCCAGTTTTATCCGCAGTCATTCTCCACCTTTCTTTTTGCAAGAGGGTTTCCCACTGACCCTGGAGCTCAGCAGTTTGGCTATACTGACTAACAAGCAAGCCCTAGTAAGAGCTGTTTCCCCTGCGCAGTGCTGGGATTAGAGAAACATGCTGTCTGCTTCACATACACAAACCCCCTCATTTGCCTCCAACTTTTTTATCTGAATGCTGGAGATAGAATCCAGGTACTCCTTCTCGCACTGCAAGTGCTTTGCTGATTTAGCCTTTTCCCTGGCCCTACAAGTATTCTTATTAGAAGCAGAAATACAGATTAAGTACCTGCCAATCAGATTAAGTCTCCATTTGCATTTAATGGCATCAAAAGAACTGAAAGACTTAAGAGATTTTTAAAGGTAATTAAATTGAATCACATTATGATGACGATATTCGTATATTGTAGAATGCATACAATATAGGAAGAAAACATCAGAATATGTCTGAATCACACACCTCTTCAAAGGGACTGTTTAAGAGGATCTAGCATATCTGAAAATATCTATGGTATTACCTTAAGAATCTGAGAAAAGTATATTGAATGCAGAATATTCTTATAATTCGTGTCCATGTGACCAAACTCTATGTATTTCACTATAATGATATTCTATATTGCCTAAGAATTCTTTTAAGCTTAGAGTCTAGAAACATGTGCCCAAAATCTTATCATGAGTTGTACATGCAAACTTTGCTAAAGTGGTTTTATCTGTTTATGTTTTCAAGTGGGGTTATATTTACTTTAATAGATAACAAAAAGTGCCTTGCCTTGATTCTTAAAAGTGAGAAATACTGAGAACAGACCACACTTAATACCATTTTGTAGAAGCCCATTGAATACATTGGAGAAATATTTTGGTTGTTACTTAAGGTTACAATTCCCTTATGGAGTATATAGTTTGGAATAATATGGTTAACTTCTTGAGACTTAACCTAGGTTGGCAGGAAAGCCCAGTGGTACAGTAAATATAAAGGCCCCACAGCATTGTTTTTTGAAAAGGTTTTGGCTCACAAAAGATGTTCATTTTCTTCCCAGGATCAATCTCCTGGTCCTGTGGTTTTCAAATAACAGCACTGTTTGAAAACAGCCAATTAAAATTTAAGTGAACTCATTCATATGAGCACGTATGCTTAAAATGTCAGAGAGCTCTGAGAATCTGCAGATCATTGATTGCTGTCTGCTCCCCTTCTATTAGTAGTCTCTTGGACCAAATAAATGCACAGGGGATGATCATGCTTATAAAGAAATTTACAGATGATTCAGGTTAGTTTCAAACCCATAGTTTCATTTTGAAGAGGCTGAGATTTTATTTTATTCCACAGATGTTCCTTCATACTGTGGAGTGTTTAGCTGGTTCGGTGATCTCATTCAATGATGTGGCTTTGCAACTATCTATTTGGTAACCGCTTATAAATTCATGTTTTCAGTCCAAACCACCATGCTAAATTCTGTTCCCATTTATCTAACTTCCTTTTGACATCTACAAACTATTTATTATAGGAGATTGAGTAACTGATAAAGTGATAAAGGGAACATAATTGAATGTCATAAACTAGTTATCATCAAATCTACTGGCTCATAATTTTGTTGCTGAAGCAGAAAACCAGGATACAATGGAAAAGTGTTTTGGGGATCAGGTTTGAGAAGGTCTTGAGGTTAAGTACAGGAACGACTGACACAGATTCCCCTATCACCTATATCTGAAGTACCTAAACCTTATCCTTTATTACCGCAAGGATTCATGGGATTTGTTCTGTCACCTGTTCACGGAGCAGGAAAGAAACAGAGACCTAGTTCATGAACAGTTTATCTTCATGGTCAGCTTGACTGGGTTTGGAATGAAAACATTTCCAGTCAGGTTTAACTGAGGAGGGAAGACATATCCTAATTATAGGTAGCATCATTTCTTCAGTTTGGGTCATGGTTTAAATAAATGGAAATAAAGGAGAAACACATTGGACCATCCCACTGTTTCAATTACCTGCTCTACCAAGATGTGAGCAAGCAATCTCATACACGTGATTCCACAGTCATGAGCCATGAGTGGATTCCCATGATGGACTTATCTTCTCATAAGCCAAAAATAAACCTTTCCTGACTTGCTGCTTCTTGTCAAAACTTTGACCACAGCAAGGAGAGAAGTGAGTTCATGGGAGGTTTTGGTGTTGATTAAGGCTGCCAATGGCAACTCAGTGTATCATAGTCATGAAGAATAATAAAGAAAGGAAGTTATGGCTGCAGGCAGAAGGAAGAGCACATTCCATCCTGTGCTGTACATGGACTATTGGCAGCCTGCAGTAACTACTCCACTTTAGTCATGCACATAGACAATATTTGAAAGCTAGAAGCATTAGCCTTACTAAATTTGCTCAATCCTAAAACCTAAGTAGTTAGGAACCCCATTGCAGCTGAGTCCTGCTTCCATGCCTCCTTTGTGCCTGCATCCAAGTAATATCTTTACAACTCACATTTCTTAATTATTAAAAATTTTTCTCAATTAGCATAAAATTAATGAGTTTTGTTAAGAACATTTTCACATCTGCTTATCATTCGAGTTTGGTCATATTCTCCTATTTTTCTGAGGAAGATCCATGCTGGTTTTCACAGTGGTTATACCAGTGTATATTCCTAACAATAATGTGTAAGTGTTCATATTTTCCCTCATATACACTTCAGAATTTACTGGCATTTATATTCTTGATGACAGATATTCTGACTTAGAGGAAATCTGTGTCATTTTGATTTTCACCTACGTGATAGCTAAGGATTATGGATAATTTCTCATAAATGTTCTTCTTTGGGGAGAAACATAGCCATATTTTAAATGGAATGAGGAGCAATTTCAAGCAATGTATACTTAAAGAAAAGATAATATATGTACAATTATTTTACTTCATTTTTAACAACATAAAATGTGAGTTACAACGACTTTATTTATTTGACTGAGAAGTCTCGCACAGTTATGATTACATCCCCAAAATGCCATTGACCTGGCAGTTGCTGAATCTTTGTAGGGTTTACGTCTTACCTCTTGAACACACGGATTGCAGAACAAACACCTGCTCCTTCTTATATGTTGTCATCATATTTTCATGGGTAAAAAATGCCTGAAATGGTCAATTTATAGAATTATAGATTTTATTTAGCTTCTAGACACGTGTGTTTTCTTTTCCTCATGTGCACTGCATGCTGGAAGGTGTTCCTAGCTCTGTGCACTGGGATAATTTCCTTTAACCTTTATTTTTCCTGACCACATTTAGTCACTACTTTAGCTAACTACTTTATTTTCAAGTATTGGAAATTTTATTGCATGGTCAATGGGCCCCATTGTTAGGCTCCTATGGTGACATAACATTTCAAAGGAAGTGCAGTGTCCAATCATCATTCAGGGAACAAAGATAAGGACAAACTTGGTCCTACAAACACACTGATGATATTCCCTCAATAACCAAAGGACTTCCACCAAGCCACATCTCTAAAACTGTTCACCAGTTTCCCATAGCGTCAATTTATTCTCTGAGCCATTAATACATGAGCCTTTGGGGAAACTCAAAGTTCAAACTATAGCTTGATACATACATTCTGAGTAAAATGATGTCATCCACATATTGAAACAGTATGGAAGAATGTGGACTATTAAGGAAACAAGATCCCTGAAAAATACATGAGGCTAAAAAGCATGAGAATGAGAAGCTCTGGAAAGAGAGGGAATATATACCCTTATCCAACAGACTAATAAACACATCAAGTGCTAAGTCATTGATAGAGCCCAGGAGGTAAGCCACGTTCTAGACTAAATTATAATTTCCAAATTCTGTGTTGATACCCTAACCCCCAGATACTAAAAATGTTGCTTTCTTTGAACATAGTTTCTTGGCATATATAGTGAATTTAAGATGAAGTCATTAGGATAGATCCACATCCAATATGAGCCATACCCCTATAAAAAGATAGACACACAGGGAAAACGTTGCATGATGACAGAGGTGGCGGTTGGAATGATGCCGCTGAAAGTCAAGGAATGTCAAGAACTCATAGCAAGAGGAGGTGCAGAAGGATTCTACTCTGTCTTGGGGAGATTGTCATGCCAGCATTTTACTTTTCTTTCAGTTTTCGGTAGTGTGTGCCACACGAGACTCTAGCACCACAGTTCTGAAAGATCTGAGAACCTCCTTCTTCCTGGTGGATAGCTACTTTTTCACAAATAAATATTTTAATTTATGCTAATTCCCCAGCAGAATTTTCTAATACCATTAACGTTATCTCACTACGTCTCTGCACAAACGGTAACTATTATCAATAATTCTGCCACTTTCTTGTCTGTGTTCTTGTTTTACTTTAATACAATCTTGGAGAATTTCTCACATCTCACTTTTACCTGTTCTGGTCTATACACAGTCAACAGTATATTTCCTCTTTACCTTTTTTGGTATCAAATGTACTTGTGCTTTTATTTTTAATACATAATCTGCCCAGCTTTGAATTACATTGTCTGAACTTCAGAAAATCCAACAAATTTACTCCATTATGACATGTTTTAGGTAGGGTCTCACTGTGTGTGCTTGGCTGGCCTGGAATTCACTGTAAAGATGGGGCAGGACTCACCTACTTGCACCCCAGTCTGTCTCCCGTGTGCTGGGACTAGAGGTGAGCAACACCAGTTCTTCCTACTGTTTCTTCATTTCCTCCTTTGGAGAACGTCGTGCGTGGCATTTGTGTGACACTAATGTCTTAGGTCTCAGCACACAATGAAGAGTAAATGTTCTCCCCAGTGCTTGGTCCCTTTTCTGAAATTATTTCTTGTTTAAGTCAAATTCGTCTTCTAGAACTTTTCTTCAGAAGCAGGTGGGGAGGGTATTTCCTGTATCTTTCATGTTCAAATTGTAATATTTTTATTGGCGCTGAGCTGCTTGCTATAAAGCCCCACATTCTCAATCTTCACTATGTTGCAGGCATGGTTGGGTTGGAGTCTCCATGTTTCCTGTAGCCTGATGTTTACAATCTGAAGCTATCATTTTAAATCTGGCTTCCCAGTACTATTTATTGTTATATTCTTAGTCTGCTTCCTCTGCCTTACACTGAGGTTCCATATTTATAAACTCAAGTTCTCTTACATTAGCAACGTTTTCAAGTCTTTATCTTCAAATTTATTTATTTAAAAATCAGTTCACATGTAATTTCAGTCTTTTTTACTTGTTTTCTATGACTATCATTTTTCCTCTTGTGCTTTATAACTATTTTTAATTATATCTTTTTAGTTTATTTTTCATATGCCAAATGTGATTAATCATACTGAATCCTAACTAATCAAAAAATGAAGTAGGAAGATTATGAATTCCAGGTCAGCCTGGATTACATGAGACCACGTCTCAAAAATAACAGTTGTAAAAGCATACATTAAAGCAGCAGTCAGCTCTGAGGAGATGCCCAGAGGGGAAGAGTGCTAGGTGCTCTCACAGAGGACCTAAATTTGTTTTCAGCTGGGATGGCAGAGAGGTCACAACCAAATCCAGAGAATCTGAAACCCTCTACTGGCCTTCATGGGTGTAAAATTACACCGGTTCCGTTCTGCACTCTGCTTGCTACACACTACAGGAACTAGGCTGAAAATTTAAGAACACAGAAACATAGACAGAGACATTCAGATAGACGAGGCCATTTTGTCAAGAATGTCCGCTTTATTGTGCTCAGGGGCAGCTTATATAGGGCTCTGGCCACGCCCCAGCTCTCGGGATCTTTCAGCTGCAGACTCATCAGAACCCACTCCTCTGCCATAAGGGTCTCGTGCTCAGAGCAGCTACAGGCTGCTCAGAGCAGAGGAAAACAAGTTGTTCACAAGAAATTCAGGGTCTGGTGGTGCTCAGTCCCCAACACAGGGGCATCTGCCCAAACATGACATACAGTCACAAGGAAACACATACAGCTATATGAATAAATATAATAAAAATAATCTTTAAAAAGCAATAATAATCAACTAATATTTCTCACTTTCATCCTCTGTAGTCTTATGATGGGTTTTTGTGGTTGTTGCCCTTGTTATTGTATCTTGTTGTTTTTTTGTTTTGTTTTGTTTTGTTTGGTCTGGGTCAGTTCTTTATCGTTTTTCAAATATAACTATTTCTACTGTGACTACATTTCTTTCCACTGCTCTATTGAGTTCTATCTGCTGCCTATATTTTGATTGATGCTGTTAACTTCTATTTCATAAAGTTTTAAATAATTAAATATTAGTTCCTTTCCTTTTTTTCTGGAAATTGAAAGACAATTTCATCATTTTCCCCTTTGCTTTCCTCCCTTCAAATTCATCTATGATTCCACTCTTTCCCAAATGCATGGCCTCTTTTTTTCTTGTTATTGTTTTACACACACACACACACACAAATACACAGACACACACACTTCTGTTTAGTGTTACTGGTATGCATGTTATTTCAGGGATGAGCAGCTGGTTCTGATAACCACTTGGAGGCTACCTGGGCTGGCTATTTCTCCCCCTCTCAGCATTCCTTAGTTGCCCATAGTTCTTTTGGTTGGTGAGAGGTTCTGAGAGACCCTTCCGTGTTAGCATGTCTATTCTTGTACTTGTCATGTGCTGTTTAGGAATCCATACCATTGAGGTATCTTGGGGAAGCAATGCTGTCAGTCCTAGGAGGTGCAATCTCATGGCAGACTTCCAGTCTTCTGGCTCTTACAGTCTTCCTGCCCTGCCCCTTACTCTATATTCCCTGAACCTTCGATGCAGCATTGTGGGATTTGTCAGTCTGGATTTTAAATTTATTTTAGAGGAAGGTCCATTATTTTAATTTTGGGACCGAAAATATATTTTTCTTTACCACAGTGATGTTTTCCGTTGAAGAGCTCCTTATCAACTTGCATCTTTCATAGTACACCAACACCTCTTGAGATTTTCTCTATGCTTCCTCACCCACACCTTTACCTCTGTGGACAGTCTCCCTCATGCATGTTTCTGTATGCAGATGATGTGTGCATATTTATGTTGAAAATGTAATTTCACCTTTTCTTTCTCCTTATTGATTATTTCCTTAAAAATTCTATGAGCGTACAGGAAAACAAACTCTTGTGTAGTTATATTTTTGCCAGTTGTCCCAAATTTTTATTTCTGTCATTATTTCTAAATTCTGACATAAATACACAGCTGTTCTTATTGGTTTCACTAAAGTACAAATTAAATTGCAATAGAAGCATACATTTAGCAATACAAAAACACACAAATTATTCAAATATGGTAAGCAATCTTTGAGTAGGAGAGTATTGAAGAGCATATTCACTTTAAAATGGAATTTTCATAGTTGAAGCATAAAAGTTGGCTGTGCTGGGAAAGATACAATTATCCTAGAAATTCAAGTTTCAGGAATGGAGAAATGGCTCACAGGTTAAGAGTACATACAGCTCTTGCAGAGGTCCCACACTCTGACCACAGCACAGACAACAGATGACTCACAACTGCCTGTAACAGCAGCTCCATGTCTCTAACTTGCATAGGTACCAGTACTTCAAGGCACGTAGTCATGCATGAGGACGCATGCATGTCTGCACACACACACACAATTTTAAAAATAAAAATAAATCTTAAAAAATTCAAATTTTAAGTACACTTTTCTTAATGAGGATGGTGGAAATGATTAATTGCTTGTTCTGATTCACAATGCAGCTGGGAAGACCAAAATAGCCAATTTTATTATTTTGATGACTGTTTACACTGATGAAGCCTCTGTGAATTCCAGTTGTTGACCATATGTGCAGTGATCTTTATAAACAAAATGCTATTTTTCATGACTACTTAAAAATATGCAGAACATATGCAACTGGGATAGTTTTGCAGTGTGAAAGGCTATCAACACCTGCTATCCAATGTGTCTCTTCTGAAAACATGTCAGACTATGGCATTAAGCTCAGGAGAGGCAAGGCCATGAAATTTGCTGTCCCATGCAACTCCTGACTTGTTTGTGCCAACAGCCGCCTGTTGCATGATTGGAATACCAGCCAACTAAGAACCATTACTTTTTAATTAGCAAGAGATTCAACTACTGGAGTTGGAGAAATAATTCAGTAGATCCAAGTTTAAGACTGCTCAGAGTTCAACAAGAGAGAGAAAGGGATTTTGAAATTCCATAATATATCACTTTCCTTCTTTGTTTTGCATTGTCTTGCACCTGACTGAGTCTCAAGATCCTCACAGATGGTATTTAAAGTATAATGAGCTAAGCAAGGGTCAAGAAATTATATTCTTTTGTTCTCCATTGTTTCTTTTCACTTAGGAAAAAATAGTGGGGTTCTAAAAGTGAGAACTTTTTGACTTAAAAGGAGAGTAGATGCCATACATTTTCAAAAACCATATTGATTGGTTTTATTGATTTTCATGCACTGGTTTTACTTTTCCAAAGGAAAAATCTGCCAAATATTCTGAAAATTAAGTGAAGGCCACAGGGGACAAAGGTGCAAATTGTAGTAAATGGTACAACACATGAACAATGGGAGTTCTCTTGTAAAATTCTACAGATGATGAAAAAAGTAAAAAAAAAAGCCACGGGGGTGGGCACAGGGAAATAATTTCAGAAATCCCTTATTCAGGAAGGTTTTCCTGGAAGAAGAGAAAGGATATGCACTAGTCTTACTCATAGGGCACACATGGCTATGCTAATTTGTGGTTATTGTAAGTATTGTGTGTCTTATGACAGTTAGACGTAGAATATTTGCCTTCTTCAGCCAGTTATTTACTTTTTTAAAAACTCAGTTTTGAGTATTACGCAAGAAGATCTTTTCTTCTTATTAGCCATTTATAACTTTTCCTGGGGGTATGAGAGCAAATACACACTCACCCCTCACAGGACACTAATGACAGGCCAAGGAGACCATTCTAACCAAGTGGAGCTCGGTGAGCCAGTGGGTTTATTGGAGTAGCTTACACATGCTTGGGTAACTCAAAGGCAGCCACACCACAGAAAGCCCCACCTTAACATCAGTAATAACTCACAAAAACTTGGTGTAGGGGCTCCCTGACAGCTTCAGACAGCATCATTGGTAAGTTTCCTCTACCCAGAAATCATTCTCTTTTTATATCCATGGGGAGTGCCTGTGGCTTTTCCAAGTTTCTTTGAGACTTTAACCTTGCAAGTTTCCTCAACTTCCTGGTCTAAAGAGCATCCCTCCTCCTTCTGGGAAGAAGTACTTCAATTCAGAAAAAAAAAGCCTGAGAAGAAACATCAGAAGTAAAAATATAATTATTAGATGTTTGAAAGAAATAATGATAGCAAAGTACTGTTCGAAGAAAAAAATCTTATTTTCATAAGGAAATAATAAAGTTAGAAATATTGTATATATTAATATTAATAACAAATAGAATTAATATTTTCTTCCTTGTAGCTTTAGGAGTAAGTTACATAGAAGAACTTTGTCATGCTATAATGAGAAAAGTTAGATTTTAAATGTATTAAAAGCCAAAATGATGGAGGTGTATGAATTACCCACTCACTCTAGGGCGGATGGAACAAGAATCAAAAACAAAACCATTGTGTTGCAATCTCATGGCAACACATGAATATGTCTTTGAATCCTAGAAGAAGACAGAAATACCAGCTCTATCATAGGTATCTCTACCAGCCCCAGGTGCTGCAAAGGCCATAATTTGCTCGTCCCACAATCTCTCTCATCTTATTCTTGCGTTTATTTAAAGTGGACAGCTCCAAGCAAACAGCTAAGCAAAACTGAAAGGAAACAGCAGTTGCATTGTGTGAACTCGATTTCTCAGCATGAAGTGTTAAGAAGAAAGCTCTGGATTGCTAAGAATATTGCCTTCTCAATAGTTCAAGCATTCATCATTTTAGCCGAGAGGCCAAGCCATAGGAGAAAGAGAAGATGACACATAAAATGTTAGATTATTCTTTCCAAAAATAGAGATAAGTTGGACAACTGAACATTAACCTCCTCTTTTACTGATCCAGGGAACCTTTCAACCAAGTCAACATTTGTACACTCCCATGGTGCTTAGTATAAACCCAACATTTTTCTAAGCCCCTATTGTAAATTAATTCATTTAATTTTCTTAAAAACTTTATATGAGGGAGGTACCAGCATTGTATTATTCTGAATTTACAGATGAGGAAAGTGAAACCAAAAAGTTAATATACAATAAAATTATAGTGTGAATCCAGGCAGGCTGGCACCATAGCCATGAGACAAACAGAAAGGGAATAGAACATAGGAATCTTACTGTTGGACTATTTTAAAGAGATAAGTCATCATTGGAACCACTGAAAAAACATGAAGAAATGAACGTTTATCATTTTGATGAGCTAGAATAATAATTATGTCTAAGCATAAACTCCCATGAAACCTATAAAAATTGCCAAAAATATACCATATATAGTATTTGTCAGGAGACAACGGGCTACCAAAAATCCAGTACAAGTACTACAAGGGAAGAAAACAGCAGCAGGAGAGGGTGGGAAGTCCTATAGGTTGTTAGTACATATTATTTTTTAAAAACACAAAAAACAGTAAAGCACATCAGACTTAAACCTCAGAATGGAATTTTTTGTTGCTTAACTTAATCAGTAGAGAGTAAAAATAACTTGAATTTCAATGAATTGAAAACTGATAATGAAAATATGAGAGTCCATAGAAAGAGAACCAGGCTAAAGCACACATGATAGACATTGCTTCCCAAGAGAAAGAAAGGCAAAATTGGGTACTTATAGGAGTTAGACAAAATAAAATAAGATATTCAGCTACATATTTAAAGTAAGGTAAAATACATCTTTTAAGTGAGCTCAAATGTGTGCTAGGGCAGTTACTGATTTATCGTGGGTTTGATAGAGCTTATATGTCTCTTACTTAGCTATTTTGTAATATTATTCATGTCTTTAATGTCTGAGAAGAAGATATTGGTCTGTTGGTTTATTTATGCTTTCCATAGGTATACTAAGTCAAGATAAAATTTCGGGATTCATGGCTATTTTGTAATACATGTGTGCATGTATGTATGATATATGCATGTATGTGTGTATGTGTGTATATTTTGGTGCAGAGGATCAAACCCTGGGCCTGGTACATGCTGGAGAAGTGCACCGAGCTACAGCCCCAGTTCCGCAGTACATTTTTAATGACTTTCCTCCCCATATATGTGATTAAATGGACTTAGAAAATTTTAACTTATGCTTGTAGTCATGTCTTCTCACTTGCTGGCTGTTCCAGAGTCTTGTGTATGTCGTGGGTCTTTTCAAAAACCTAGTATTTAAGGAAAATGCCGGTTCCATGATATGTCTGCTAGCTTCTGTTCTTAATTTTTATTGCTTCCCCATGTGTTTCACAAAATTCTGGCTTTTGTGGGGTGGGGCGCTTTTGTTCATTTCTCGAGTTGAATATTGAATTTGTTTTCATTCTTTGCTGATTAATACTAAGAGCATTTAAGGCTACAATGTTTGTTTTTCCCCCTTGGATGTGTCTCATAACTAGTGACACAGTTACAAAATCTAAGTACTCTACAACTGCAATTTCTATCTAGATGTTTCAAGGTGTAAAAATAAATTTTAGAATGGTTCAGCATTCTGTTGGCTTGTTTCTATTTAAATATAATCATCCAACTTTGTTTCAGTATGGAAGGGGTATTTAACATGCACAGGTTTTATTTCTGGAAAATTTTCAAGATGCATGTTCCTTTCTGATTTATAATCAATTCTAAAAGGTTTTTGGAGAGTTTATAGGTTAATATGTCTGCTGGTGTCATCTTTGTTCATGTCAGATTTAGGCAGTCATGTTAGTGAGATTTCATGGGTATAGCCTCTGACATTTCTAGAAGACAATAACTTAATTGAATTGTTAATTTTTTATTGAGTTTTAAGATTTCTTGTGTATTTTGGTTAAATGTTTTCATTATAATTTTTTTATTCAAACACTTTTCCTATTTAGGGCTTTTATCTCATTCTCAACATGTTTAAAAATATTCATTTTATTAGGATATAATTACATCATTTCTCCACTTTTATTTCTTCTCATTTGCCCCTTTCATATAACTTTTCCCTCAGTCCTTCTCAAATTCATGACTTCCTTTTTTGTTATTATTATATGTATACATAAATGCATGGACACAAATGCAGCATGCTGAGTCTGTTTAGTGATACATACATTCATACACACTCATACACACAAACACACACACATATGTGTGTATGTATGTATGATGTTTGGAATTGAATAGCCAATTAGGGGGTCTCACTCCTGAGGAAAACTATTTTCCCTGCCCAGCAACCATTAATTGCCTACAGGTCTTCATCTGGGGGTTTGGCACCATGAGAGTTCTTCCTTTCAAGATAGTTATCATTGTTTGGGTACTCTTCAATTGGCCTTGATATTAAGTGTCTTAGTTAGGGTTTGTATTGCTGTGTGGAGACATCATGACCACAGCAACTCTTTAAAAGGAAAACATTTGATTGGGGTGGTTTGCTTACAGTTCAGAGGTTCAGCCCATTATCATCATGGTGGGGAGCATGGCAGTGTGCTGGCAGACATGGTGCCTTGTCTGTAAAACTGACTAGTGGGGATGTTTTTTTAATTGTTCACATAGTTTTAATCATTTTTAAAGGTGTACTGTCATTTTTCTTTTTTTATTTTTTATTTTATTATTATTATTATTAAAAAATTTCCAC
>LOJH01038344.1:5060-15070 GCA_001685095.1 Ellobius talpinus | reverse complement strand
AGAGACAGAGACCCACATTGGAGCACTGGACTGAGCTCCCAAGGTCCAAATAAGCAACCAAACTTTAAATAAATTATGGAGATACATTCCCTTATAGTTAATAGGACTTACAAAGCATATTGGTTGCATTTGTAACTGTACCAGAAATCGTGAATATGTTCATTTTAACTCTATTTAAGAATGGTACTCAAACAGTTAGCAAAGAAGATAAGGAGATCTGGAGGTTGGCCTTTTGGCCACACCTCTGGATGTCATGATCCTTGCCCGTGTCTAAGAAACTACAGAATTTTGAGTGAGGCGTGGGTGTGCCTTCATTTGGAGGGCGTACATTAGACAGCGGTTCTGAAACTGTGGTTGGGAGCAGTTATAAGACTTTGTCTTTCGGGATATCAAGAAAAAGCCAAGACACTGTTGGCAGAAATGGATGAGTTCTCTTCAATGCTGAGAAAAAGCTGACTTGGATGCTTTGAGTGCCAGAATCCTTTCCATTCATTTGGAAAGGAGCTGCCCCCTGGACTCGCTTTGATTGGCACAGTTGATGGAGTTGTTGTCTCCAGTGACTGATACTGAGAGAGAGACCCAGTTGGGATGCAAGGAGAGTCTTCGAGGAGAGAAGCTCTCTACAGGGGAGGAGACTTACAGTTTATCTCTTTTCTTGTTTTCTAAAACAAAAACAATAACAAAAAACCCCTGCATATTTTAAAGGTACTCTAATAAAATGAGGAATCAACAACCGAAGGCAGTATATTGAAAATGAAGAATTTATGAAGAGTATCAATTAAATAGACAGCAGAAATTAAATTTGCTTAGATATACATCATATACCTAGGAGATAATTTATAACCTATATGCATAAATTATTTCAGATATGTATATATAATTTCAGAACAATGGAGCTAAATTTAGAAGCAACTACATTAAATATTACTATAAGGCAAGTATATTTGGGAAAACAGACTCATGAATCATCACTACATATTTAGCTTATACAGACTGAAGTTTTTAGCATTTTCTAAGTATATCACAGGCAACCATGGTCTTGTGGAAGAGAAACACCCAGCCTTCAGAGCCAACCCTCGATGGTCTTTGGGATGCTTCTGAAAATTTGCCTAATAGAATTGGTTCAAGAAGTTTGTAAGGAAATGAAATACAGGTTTTGTAAACATCTTTGAGTAAAAATTCATATTCATTTGATTTATGAACAATATAAAAAATTTTAAATATTCATAGTGAATTGATAGTGATAACATTTTATCTATTACCAAAAATTCCTATTTAAAAAAAGATGCAATAAATTCTTATGTTGTACAAAGCAAAGTCAGCTAAACGGATTCCAGTGTCAGCTGCAGATGAAAGTCATGTTGTGGCTTTAATATCCTAGTTTTGAGAAGATCGCGTGCTTTAGGAAAGGGTACTCAGTGACTCATGAGGAGTAACTAGAGGCAGAAGATACAGTTATGTTATGAGGCATATAAAAAGATCAGATAAAACTGTGGAGTTTTGGGATATGGACAGGGTAATATTCATAAATAATTTCATGTTTCCAATTTATGATGAAATATCACACCAGAAGTTCTCAGCCCCTTTCCAGATGAACCATGGCATATCATTAGAGGAGCAATTATGATGAATAAACCACATTAAAACTGAACTTTAGTTTAAAGATTTCTAGTGCTAATAGATTTTGATGAAAAAGAAGCAGTGGCAATTGTCTGTATCTTAAAATGGACTATCCAAAGTATTCTGTACTGCTTTGCTGGTCAGCTGCAGTACAGAATTTTTAAATGAAAATTTTCAAAAATGAACAATTTGTAAGTTTCATATGCCATTTTAAAATACCATATCATTACTTAACTTGTTAAAATATTACTGGGCCAAAATTGTAAGTCAAACTTTATCAATGGTGTGTTTGTCTGCATACACATTCATGAAGACATGCATCATGGCTTTACATGGGATATGCTACAATTCATGATTTTAGGCATTCACTAGCAGTCTTGGAATATATTCATAGTGACTGAAGAGATCCTTTGGTAATGTACCAAGCAGGAATAATGAGAATAAAAATTAAATTTGTTTATGTAAAGAACTACCTAGAAAGGATGAATAACAAAATATAATTAGTGGTTTAGGATTTCAGGAGTAATCATAATTTTAAAAGTCCATCAAAAAATAATAAAATGATGGAAATCATCCAATAAAAGAAAGCAATATAAAAATATTTTATAATAATTTTTAAAATAATTCATAGAATTTGAGGAAATTGTAACATTAATAATCATAAAAATTTTATAAACTCTGAAAAAATCAAAGAATGTTCAATGTCAATGTAATATATCAACATTGTTCATTATTGTAGTAGATCCAAGATAAAATAATTCTATCCAAGAGAAATCAAGTGAAATATTTTACTATCTAGTTTATGTTTTAAAGACCACACAAAGCTAAAATTGGAAAACTTCATCAGCTGGGAAAAAATGTCATAAGCCCCTGTAATCATCCTTCATTATCAATTGACTATACACACAGACCTCTGTAACCATCCTTCATAACCAATGAAAGTCATGAAATGTCATAGTATTAGGACAAGCATTCTCAGTATCTTCAAAATGATTTAATTTCCTCTGAGCAATGCATAAGCAAAGAGCCTGGGAAAGAGCTCTAGGGCGAGAAATCAGACTGCTATGTTTACATTCTGTTAACAACACTCAGAAAACTCCTGCAATGGAACCATAGAATTTACCAAATTAATATATGCATTAAAAATCATCAAGGCAACATAGTAACACCTAAAATCATGAGATCTTTCTAAATAAAATTTATAAATTTCCCTTAAAAAATCATAAATCATAGTTTTGTTTTACAGGTAGATAACAGTGATTCCTTGTGACTTTTTCAGACACCTTATTATTATTTTATCTTCTTTCCTCTGTATTTGCTTCCTGCCCACCATCTTCCCTCTTTTTCCCAATTTCTTAGTTCAGATCGTTTGTGTCCTGCTGATCCCCTCTCTATTGTTTACTAATTCCCCAGTTCTAACAATAGTCCCTTTTTACTTTCCTGGTTTCTGCAGTTATCCTAGAATATGTACGTATATCCGAAGATTTAGAGCCACCTATGCATATATGTATATATTTATATCTGTATATATATGTGTATGTGTTTGTCTTCTTTTCCATTTAAAAATATACATATATTTGTGTTTAAATATACAAATTTTTCATATGGGCAGACAGCACTTTCTCTAAGAACTGAAGAACATCTAACATAAATCCAAACACCATGCATGAGAAGCAATCTTTTGAATTGTTAGGCAGGGCTGTCCCAGAGACTCTGAAACATGAAGTCCATTGCTATTGCCGTTGGTTGCCTCCCAGAGGTAAAAGGAAGTCCTCATTGCTGAAAACTCCATGCATTTCAGTCTTAGGTCCCAGAGATCTCTGAACTGGAACTGATCTAAATGCCTCCTCTCTGAAAACTAGCTTTCCTGTTTCTAGAAGGCACCATGCAAGCTCCCAAAGGAGAGAAGCAACCAACAGTCCTACCCAGCTATGACAATGATAAATCATAACCACCAGCATGGCACAAAAACCCTATGGGTACAGTAGTGGCACATATACCAAATACTCTCTAATCAGACTTAAGGACCCTTCAGCAAGAGAGAAATTGTGTGTGGTACTGGAAACCTGGGCCAACTATCCAGTACTAGTGAAGGCATGGGTCTTGGGGAAGAACCTACAACCACCACTTAAATAAATGAGTGTAATCACTGATTACATTCTAAATAGTTATCTCTATACCCATGGATAAGTGTAGTCCTCGCCCCTCATCATGGAAGCCTCTTGTAACAGGCACAGAACATTTCAGAAAGCTACAACCAGGAAAAATGCAGTAGTAGAGCCCAAGTCCAATGGATACCTCTACAAAGCAACTTCCATACCTCAGGCTTAGGGACTAATGCAAAAGAAGAATGGAAAAATCTTTAGAGTCAGTGGACCGGGGAGTTTCCTGTGATATATCCTATTAATGTTCGAAGCTACACCCACAAAGTCTCACCAACGTGACTGCCTAAACGTCATCTGAAGAAGAACAATAAATATGCTAAAGGGAATGGGGAAAGGGCCACAAGTCCTCAAATCTACCCAAAGAACTACATGCCACGAAGGAAGGCCGAGAGTGGGAGAAACTGTCTTCCTGAGGGAAGAGCACACTAATCAGTTATTTCGTACCAAATGATCAGCCCTGAAAATATGCATTCAAGTATCATGGACATAGATGGACTGAGCAGGGAGCATGTAGGAATATACATGTGTGCGTGTGTAATAAAAAATTATTGAAAAAAGAGGTCACCAATATGAAAGGGAGCGAGAGGGAGTATGTGGAAGGGATTGAAGGAAGGAAAGGGAAGGGAAAATGATGTAATTACAGCATGATATCACAAATATAGAAAGTAGAATAGTCATCAACTTAGTTTTATAATAAATTAATACAAAATAGATTTTACAAAACAAAAGTTTTCTCTCCTACTTGAAAAAAATTATAAATTTTACTCACACTTAAATAAATGAAAAAAGCACAAATAACAATACAACAGTATTATGAAGAAAAAAATAATTATATATATTTTCTCATATAAAGTACACTTACTAGGTTACCGATATTTTATACTCATAAGAGTATTTTATAAAAATATTTCTATGTATATATTTGGACCTATAAATGGCTTAGGAAGACACATTTTTTCAAACATGAAATAAGATTATTGATCCAGATATTAATTAATCCCATTCAGAAAATGAATATGTAAATAATGCACATCTGTGTAGGAACGTCTAGTTTCTTTCTGATAGTTCTAATGGAAATATTCTATTAAATATGTAAAGAAGCATAAATTCTTTTGGAGAGCGGAGTAATGGTTAGAGCATTGTGTTACCAGACTTTATTAAAAACACGAAAGTCCTGGAAGCTGGAGGAATACTTGCTGCTCTTGCAAGGACTGGTGGCTTGTTTCCAACACCCACATCTTATGGCTCACAACCTCCTGCTATTTGAGTTCCAGGGGATCTGACACAGGCACCTGCGCTGACTTGTGCATACACACATAGACATATAAACATGAATTAGAATTTAAAACACTTCATATTTAAATAATAATTGTGATTATTTGCATTATTAGAATGAAATAAAATGTTAAAATCTCAGCTATGCATTTTTAAAATGTATTTGTTATAATTCAATATTCTGTTGAAACAAACTGGTTAAGAAGCAAGCATACTGCTTAATCAGACAGTTATCTCACATGAAGAAGATTGAAACTTTTCTTTTTGAAATAAAAAACAAGAAAAATATTTTCTACGACTACTCTTTGATTAGAGAACTTATAAGATTTAAGAAAAATTAAGCAGTTGCTTGAACTTAATGGATAGGCTATTTCAAATATATGTGGGTTCAAATATTTCTCAACATCATCAAAACTCAGTAAGCACATATTTAATTTTCCAAGTATAAATTATAATCATATATTAAAATAATTACATATTAAAAATAAATAAATATATTAAAGTAATTCCAAATCATGAAAATAAACCCCTACATGACTTTTCAACCCCCCTTTGAAAATTCACTTCATAGAAATGAAACTTAGTGACACATGAAGAAGTATTGTTATTTCAACAGTGTTGACTGTTGCAGAGGAAATCCCTGAATATCATAAAGAAAAAGTGGTTCAAATAATCATACTTTAGATTACCATGTAACTTTTAAAATAAGTATGCTCATCATCAGCTCTATTGACTAAATGTTTTCCAGAAACATGTAGTTGGAGTCAATTTCAGAATTAGTGTCTGCTCTAACGATTGCAACCTAAAAGAACAATAAGAGCAAAAAAATCATGTGTATGCATGATTGTAAATGTATATGAGAAAACATGCTGAGCAAAGCTCACCGAGCTGAGACTATATTATTTATTGATTGATTTAATTTCTATGACTCTCTGGCATCGCTATGCAACATAATGCAGACAGTTGGAACTGATCAATTTTATCATGTAGAGAAACACATGGAGTATTGTGAATAATTCTTCCTAGCAGTTGAGTCATCTTGGTGACAGTTTTACTCGACCTGGCATGCTTCCTGCTACGTTTATTTCACATTTTTATGGTAATGAAGAGCTCTGAAGTACTCATTTACTCGTCCTCCATTCTTGCTGATGCAAACAGAAAGTTAGCCCTTCTGGGGGAGGTGTGAAATGAGACACTTACTCCAGGAGGTGACATTGGTGATTATTTTGTTTTGTCATGGGACAGCAGTGCTGGCCTGGGATACACTAGGGTTGTCTGATGCCTTGTCTTGTGAATCAAAGCAACTGCTACAGACAGCAGTGGAATCACCCAATTTTATAAAGGTGCATTCGGTGCTATTTATATCTGTTTAGTTTAACAAGGCACTAAACTGTACAGTGGATCCGTATCATCTGTGCGAGTTTAAAACATTTTGTCATGCTTTGAAAACCTAACAGATACTTCTATAAATCAAGAGTGATGGGGAGTTTTTCATTTTGTCAATTATTTGCAAAATATATTTCTATGAGACGCTATGCCTTTGTGCTCCTTGGATTGCATTTTAAAACAAACAATGTTTAATATGTGCATATTAAAAGTTGGCTGCTTTTATGGACTTCAGGGCCCTACCACCAGTTTGAATGATTCAGAAAGTGCTCTGCATGTGTGAAAAGATTAGATAAATGAGTCGCTTAGTTTTGGCTGTTGTGGCAAAATTCCATTATAGAAACTGTGTTTCAATTTTACTTGCTGTTTTAACATTTATATTTTTGTTCTATCGTAAGGCTTCTGCTCTTGTCTATCTATACCTTTTGTGTGTTCTGGGCATCCCCATCTTCAAAACTCAGAAGTATCTAAATACAGTATCAACATGACATTGAATGTGTCTATGAAATAAACCAATTTTGCCAAATCCTGTAATGCAAAAATTTCAGCAGGGAAAACTATTGAAAATAAGGGGGGAGGGGAAGAAGAACAATAATGTAATAATGTTCATTCATTTGCAGTGCCCATTTATTCAATGTGTATAAGGAACTAGAAGAAAACAGTTTAAACTTTGGATGTCTGTGTGGTGGTTTGAATGAAAATGGCCTCCATTGTCTCATACATTTGAATATTTAGTCTCCAGTTGGTGAAACTGTTTGGGAAGGATTAAGAGGTGTGACCTTTTTGTAGGATGTATGTTGCATTGAGATCTCAAAAGCCCACACTAATCTCAGTTAAGTAGCACTCCCTTCCCCGCCCCCCACCCCCAGCCCTGCCTCATTCCTGTGGATAAGATGGGAACTGTCTGCCACTGTTCCAGACCATGACTGCCTGCTGGCTGCTGGCTGTCATTCTCCCTGCCAATTGATGGCCATAACTCTAAACCTCTGTGATTTCAAATCCCCTATAAATTCTTTCTCCTACAAGTGATCTTGATCATGATGTCTCTTTGCAGCAATAACAAGGTATCTAAGACAGTCTGACAAGATAAAGGAAAATTAACGCAAAGAAGATAAGGGCTTTAAATTCAAGTACTCAGTATCTTAAAGCACGTGAGCTCATATCTCAGAAGCACAGTTGCTTTCGCTCCAAACAAATACCTGAGAGAAACAAAAGTCAAAGGCTTATAGGAACTATTTCAGAGGATTCAATCTGCTGTTATTTGGCCCCATTGCCTTCAGCCTGTAGGGAGGTACAATATCATAAAAAGGGGGGGGCACGATGCAAGGGAACTGCTCCCCTCAAGTCATGACTGAAGTAGAGAGGAACAGAAAAGAACCAGGGCCCTTTAAAGAGAGGTTTCTCCTAACTCCCCTCAAAACCTACCTCATAATGATCCATAGATGAAGTTAATGCCCCATGACCAATCTTTTCTTAATATGCCCCCAGATGAGGACTGAGCTTCCAGCATGTGAGCCTTCAGGGTTAACATTTTATATCCAAAACAAAATACATAAAGCCTCTGTCTAAAGGGTAAAATCATGAAAATGCTTATTCCTCCACACAGGAAAAATATAAGGAAGTAATGAATTAAATATGTTATTTGTTTATGTATTATTTCTGAAGAATTCAGAAATAATATGAATAAAGGTATTCATTCAGTTCCATAGAAATATGGAAATGTCAGGCATTGTAACTACAAAAGAACACAAGTTTAGTGAGGAGGAAAGACAGGGAGAGACAAACAAGTGAAATATTAGCAGAGAGTTCACCTCAAAGGTACTAAGTTAGGGCTCTTCGAGAAGAACTTCAGATTTTTGTTCTGTATCTGAAGAATTCTCTTAGGCTACTCAATCATGTTGCTATTTCAGCTAACTTCTAGGAATAAAGTCTAACACATTATACTTTATCTTCTTTAACTAGGTGATAAGCGTCCTTCTGGAAAACAATTAAGGGATACATTCTAAGAGCTATTGTGAAGTTGTTTGCAGTCATTTCAGAGACACAAACACCTGCTCACTTGGAAACGCTTCAGAGCTTGGGCAACCTCACTAAGCATGTTACGACTCTCATTTCTTTCCATCTCTGACTTTTAAAGAGCAATAAGGATTCAGTTGATATAATTCAGTATGGCAGAAGCTGTATTCATCTCCTGAATCAGTTTAGTTTCATTAGATTAAGTTTAGAATAAAGCATTAAGCATTTGAGTTCTTGATCTTAATGTAATAGTCTTTATTGCTGCTGCACTTAAATCTTATTTCATTCTTTGTATATTTGATAAATAATTTTGTTGTATTTTTTCTAAACATAGCATTTTCTGTCAATCTAGACTTTAGTGTTCTTGACTAAATAAATGAGTTTTATGGCATGCCATGGAAAAATTGTCCTACTTACAAAATTGTTAACATATAACACCTTAAAACTAAATACAAATAAACCAAAAATTCAAGATCATCAGGTCTCAAGAACCATAAATGATTATCAGTTTCAAAGTAATCATTACAACCCTGCACTTAATTGCTAAATCATGAGATAAGTTGCCGCATGCTGAATATTTTAAAACAAAATTGCAGAATGGTAGCAGGTTGTTAGATAAGGATAGATGCTACCAAATTCAAGGGAAGGAACAGATTCCAGAATATGTGGAGGGCTAAGGACAAGAACCATGAAAGAGACTAAACCAAAGGGGTGAGGAGCAGAAACTAGGTTAAGGTGCCAGGAAGCTGGGAACTCAGAAGAGAGCAATTGCAAGCAGATCCAGAGAGAACAGAAAAGTTTCTGGTGTGAAACAGCATATGGTCTGCATCCTATGATCTGGCTCATCTCCACTTTCCACAAACATGTCTGGGAAGGCATGGGAAGATCACAAAGTCTGAATATAAAACTCAGAGCTGACAATGAAACAGCATCTTTGAAAAAGGCCATTGAACTAAAATGCTAAAAGAACTTGGTTGTACATTATAATATCTGCTAAAAACATGTTTTTGCCAAATTAAAAGTAGATAACTCTTTTATTTGTCTTGATATTTCCCCTGGATCACAAAGAGACTTGTGATCATCAGGAAATAAGGCGGCAATGCCCTTACTGTGTAGAAACTGTATATTGATACTCTTCTTCATCCACAAAATCCAAGACTCTTGCTATCATGGTTACCTCTCTTTGTACACCTATTACATGCTATAGAAAATGGGAAACACTTGTTAGAAACCTGTTCACTTGGAGATTGTTGTGTAGTGATCCTAGAATATATGACCCATGCAAATGGACTTCTTAAGGAAAGATAGGAAATGAAAATAAGAACAGTAAATACTGTTGGTTTAAAAGTATTCTATTTGTTCAGGGTTCTACCAAGTAGAGAGTGAGGTGCAGGAGACCTTGAGATCAACAACATCTTACCAGCTATTAGTCAATGGAGAGTCTTCTTAGAAGCATTTACCTCACCATTTCTGCATCTCTATTTCTCTCTTTTTCTTTCCTTTCTCTCTCTCTCTTATGCGCCATAAGATGGTCCTATAGTCATGCAC
>LOJH01038343.1:0-14695 GCA_001685095.1 Ellobius talpinus | reverse complement strand
CTCTATAGGGAGTTCAAGGCCAGCCTTAGCTATATAGAGATGCCATCTCCAAAATAAACCATCTACAAGAGTTATGAGTGTGAGGTCAGCTTGGCTCTATAGGGAGTTCAAGGCCAGCCTTAGCTATATAGAGATCCCATCTCCAAAACAAACCATCTACAACAATTAACCCATAGTTCTTTACAAAATCACATTTACAGCTTCTATGTACTTTTTAAAGTCCTGATTGGAATACAGACAAGCACCAGCCTACTGGAGGCGCATCATATAGAATTAGAAAAGAAAGCAACTTGAAAAATTTTTATAGCAGAGATAATAAAAATTGTAATGTGTTCCCTTTGAGTAGATTTCCTATGCCATGGATGAGCTGGCTGATCCTGTACTGTATTGTAAATCAGCCAAAAGAATCAAGAGCCAGGGCTAGGATGGAGTTCAGTGGTACAGTACTGGATTCGATTACCAGCACTACAATAAACAAACAAATAGTTAAAATGTGCAGATTTGTTGAGACCTTTGTAATATGTATTTGATGCAGGGATTTTTGTCCTTTCAAATAAGAGCAACAGTTTTTGCAAAGACCACTGTAGCCAAGCCGTTGCTTCTGTACCTTCTTATAGTACATAGCCATCAGTATTAGTACAAGCATTTTTAGTGGTAAATTCCATGCTGGCTATTCTTCTCTCTAGACAGTCATGGCACATGGCTGTTACCTTTCTGAAGAGGAACTAAACATCTTCAGTGAACGAGGAGCATCCATTGCACATTGTCCCAACTCAAACTTATCGTAAGTACACAATTGCTTGGTAGATTTATTGATACGTAGCATAGATGGGCATTTTCTGTTTTCTCAGTTTCCTCTTCTAGGGTCTGTTTCTATACTTGGTTTGAGTGGAGAAGGAATCAGGTAGATGGTGGCTCACCTGTGCTAAGGTGAGAAAGAAGGCATTTGAAAGAGGGCATTGCTGTAGAGTTCTGCATCTCTGAAAATCTCTAACATGAACACACATGCAGCAAGGGGAAGTAGAACAGAGTTTAAAATCAATAACATTCAGGTTTTACAGCTGAGAACTGAAAGAATGCGTATCCCAGGGGCATAGTGTGCCCCAGAGTTTGGAAGGGAGTTGTGGCTGCAAAGCTCTTGGTCACGCTGCTGAATGTGTTGAGACACAGCTAATATAGGAAACCCCAGGAGAGACTTACTCTTATTTAATTCCCAGAATACGAAAGCTTTATTTGAAACATGTCCTTAATCTTTTTTTATATGTTAGTTTTCTTTGTTTAGTTTTCAAGACAGGGTTTCTCTGTGTAACCACTCTGGTTTGTACTAGAACTCACTTTTGTAGAAAAGGCTGACCTTGATCTCACAGAGATAAGCCTGTAAAGGTGTGTGCCACCATCCAGTGTCCTTAGCCTTCCCAAAGGTTATGAATTCATGAATGAATAAGTTGAAAGTTATGGCTTATATCTCCAGCAAAAGAAAAAGTCCATAGATGGAAAAATGTCGTGTCTAAGTTTAGGGAACTTGTGGATAATGTGATCTAGTCTGTAGATGCTGGGTTAGAAACTTAAGAGTTGTGCAAATAGTGTATTTGGGTGAGAGCTGATCTTAGAGAGTACTCCTGGGGAGTCTGACACACAAGGCAGAAGTGAATAACATCAAACCAGTTACCACAGTGGGACCTGGAGTCTAATTCTTCTAGACTCTGTCAGTTCGTCTCAAGAAATGTTGACACAGGGACAGAAACAAACACTCACCAATGGCAGAAGGGCTGGGATGACTATGGAGGAGCATCCCTTTTGACCGTCTCCCAACAGGAACAGAGCAGAAGTGGGTAGCATATCTCAGCAAAGAGCTGGAGTTATTAGCAAGTTTAGGGACTTTGTGAATGACACAGATGTGTGTTCGTGGTGATGTAAGAAGGGCTCCTGGACACACAGGACATTTTTCTAGTTGTTTAAAAGGTCTCAGAAGACCCCGAGTTTTGAAGCAGAAAGTAAATGCACATGACTTGGTTGCCTGAATTACAGCCTAGGGACAACAATTTAATATCCCTTGGATGAACAGTAAAATACCCTCTAAATTAAAACATGATCTGGCTGTCCAAATAAATGCTGACCTTCAAGAGTTTCAGGTTTTCCTCATGCACATTGGGGCTTTGAAATTATAGTTTAGTGCATCCTTCGGCCATTTGGTCACTGTGTCTTCTTGGACTTCTAATTACATGTTATAGCTTTCTTCTGCTTTTCCCTTGTTCAAATGGGATGAAGATGATGAGGTTCAAAATTCAGACTGGGAGCCCTCTCTCCAAGTTGTTATCCCAGGAAGCAGCATTTGTACTCTCAGACCCCCATTTCAATGGTTTCCATCCTCTTTAGTTGTATCATCCTTGACCCTGTAAGCAGGGAGGAAGAAAAACATGAGGGAAGAATACCTTTCCTTATCAGTCACAATGTCTTCGCCAACCTTCTGAAATAAGACACAACAAGGAGAGAAAGGCCCAGCAGAGTGCTTACTCAGAGTTTTACGTGCACAGGACCGTTCAATGAAGACCAGTGGGCACAGAGAGCTCTCCTGTATTTTTATGCTTTGACGAGATGAAGCATGACAAACACACAGAAATGTAACTGGACGGAGAGGCTTTGATCTAAAGCCAAGTTATTAAGTTGGGATACTGGGGAGGGCATCTTCCGATCTTCTTGATCCTTGTGCCATGTTGATTTCCTTCTGAGAATAGGGCAGGACCTCTTCCAAAATAGAATCTTATGACGGTCTATATCAAACAAAGTATGTCTGAAGACTCCTTCCCGGCCAACATAAGACATAAGGATGGAGGATTAGAATAATCTCATCAGGATTTGTGGCTGGCATAGGGAGAAAGAGAAGACATTTTAGTTATTTTATTGCTTTGGGGGCAAACTAGGACCCTATGTATGCTTAGTAAGCACTCTATCACTGAGTTAGACCATAGCCCTGAGAAATTCTGGCTTAAATGATTTGGAGACTTGAGGGGAGGAGATCAGAGAGATACTCTGATTTTTGAGCCTACTTCTGAGGCCCAAAGCATCATACACTGGGCTATTATTTTTATACTTTAATAAAAATTGCTTCTCTTTTGGGTAATGCATTGTTCTGGATATAGAGGAATGTGATGATTTCTAATTTATATTTTCTATCATGAAGGAGGAGTTGGCTAGAAAGCTTACAGCTCTATTAGATTTACAGACTAAGTACCAAGCTTAATTCTTAATTCTAATTTTCCATGTAGTTTCCCCACACACACACCTTCCTTGCTCATTTGGACCCTTGCAAGGGTGACCTCAGGTCAGGAAGAAGGAAGCAGCTTTTTATGGTCTTCTCTGCTCCACCGCTTTCCTGACCTGATCTGACTGACTTTTGGCCTTAGCGCTTAGGATGAGAATCACAGTTTTCAGTACTATAGCTGTCTTTGACAGTGCCTGTATGCTGTTAAATCACTCGGATCTCCTTGTTCTTGCATTTTCTTTCTCTCCAGGTTGAGCAGTGGCTTACTGAATGTGCTTGAAGTCCTGAAGTGTAATGTGAAGATAGGGCTGGGAACAGGTAAGCAGCATTGTCTGGAGCTGAACTAGTAAATCACCATTCTGATGTAGCTGATTTGTAGATATCTGGGCTGTGCTTAAGGAACATGAGCTTTATTGGTTGCTAGGGATGGGTGTCTTAATAAGAAACAGCAACCAAAGAGGGAGAAGTTTGGAAGTCATTACCCCCACCTCTCAAAGCCATTTTCCCTGTTCATTGTTTCTAAGCTGGGCACTCATGTCTAACAGCTCACAACTGCCTGGTCCAGCTCCAGCGGACCTAACATCTTCTTCTGGCTTGCACAAACACTTGCATTCACATGCACAAACTCTCACATAGACATATAATTTAAAAATAAAACAAATTCTTTTTTTTTAACATTTTATGGATTCTTTGTGGATTTCACATTTTGCATCCCGACCCCACTCATCTCCCTGTCCTCTCACATCCACCCTCTGCCCTAGCAACCTTCCCACAGAAATAATCAAAAGTTAAAAGAACAACTGAAAACCAAAACACACACATGCACACACACAGAGAGAGATACACAAGATTCTGTAGCGTGTCCCAGTGAGTATCCCCTTTAGTCCATTCATCTTTACTGGTGAGCCTTCATTGCGATGAGTCATTGGTCTGGTTCAAGGCCTCTGGTTTCTGCTGCACTATCGATGCTGGACCCTCACTGGGACTCCTCTTGGATGTCCTGTTACTGTCCTGTGTCGGTGGAGGTCCTGCAGTTTTGGATTTGCAGGTCTAGCCCCTTCACATGCTCCAACAGTTTATAGATGATGTGGATGTTGGGTGAGCTTAATCATAGCCCTGCTTCTGGGCCTGGGGGAGGGGGGGTAGATGGGTTGGTTAGTTTGCCAGTTTTCCCTCATAATTACCACCCGGGTGAGCTCTCCAGAACTGCCCCGGCTAGCTCGCCCAGTGCAGCAGGCAGTAAGAAGTGGAACCAGTTCTCCTGTTCTCAAGGCCTCAGATCCGGATCTCCTGCACTCACACTACCAGGGCCAGCTCTTCTGCCTTGCTGCCCTCTGCCCTTGTTAGTCTTTGTTTCTCAATGATGCCTAGCCATAACTATATATTTCTATATTCTTCCTTTTTACAAAAAATATTTTGGTAGTGTTTTCCTAAATTCTGTTTCTATCTCAGAAGTCTTTTTTATTGTTTTATTGAGCTATTCATTTTTTTGCACTTCCCTCCCTTCCTCCTTTTTTCTCCCCTTCTACTCTCTCCCGTGACCCCCCCAATGCTCCTAAATTTATTAAAGAGATCTTATCTTATTCTCCTTCCTATGTAGATCTATGTCTATCTCGCTTGGGTCCTCTTTGTTGTTTAGGTTCTCTGAAACTTTCAGGCAAATGGATGGATCTAGAAAAAAAAACATATTGAGTGAGGTAACCCATACCCCGAAAGACAAATATAATGTGTACTCACTCATAAATGGCTTTTAGACATAAAGCAAAGAAACACCAGCCTATAATCTACAACCACCCACACTAAAACAAATTCTTAAGAAAGGAATTAATCTTGCTGAAAATATAGTCAGTGATGGAGAGAATAAAACTGAGAATGAGGACATGAGTGTTGCAGGGCAGAAACTGAGCAAGGGGCATGAGGAGGAAACCCAGCCCTGAGACAGATGTTCCCGGCTCATGAGGAACTGGGATTGATACAGTAGGGCACAGACCTCGGGAAAGCACAGTGTTGAGAGAACTCACACCCCTGTGTGCTAAATCATAGCCAAACACATTGTAGCAAACTGTTTTCATTTCAAGAAAACCAAAATGCTCCCAAAGCAGTGAATCTGGTAATAAAAACTACCGACAAAACAGTTAAGGACTATTTTTCCTTTGCATGATGGTTTTGTTGGAGGTGCTCACAGACAAACCAAAGGCAAAAGAATTATTAATCAAAAACATTTTTCATGTATCTGGCAAAAGCAACAAACTTCTCAGCTATATAAGGCTTGGAAAATATTCTCCTTATGACCTCTCCGAAGATAATTACTTGAAAGTCTCTATCATTAGTGACTAGTTGAAATGAAGGAAGTTAGGGAAGCTGTCCCAAGCCTAGCACGGAGTTACAGGAAGACACGGTCACATGCATTCCCACATTTGGAAACACATGAATGAATAAAAACCAAAGATGTCCAAGAGTAGTAAACGGACTCTTTGGGTCTGGGAAACAGGTCATGAGGACAGGGAAGATGGGAAAAGGGGGAAGAGGGACATGATCAAAGATTGATAAGATACGTGCATGTATAGAATTCCTGCAGCAAAATCCATTCATTTGTACAATTAATATGTGTCAGTACTAGTGACAACAACAAAACAGTAGCCAGAGCAGGTGACACACTTCTGTTCCAACTGAAAACAGTGACAGGGTCAGGGAATCCAGAGAAGTGGGTTTGTTTGAAAGGAGGCTTCTAGAATAAATTATCTTAGCAATTGTAAAGAGAAAAGTATTAACAATGTTAAAAGTGTATCTCTTTTTTAAAAGTAAGCCATGGTATGTCAAAAAGATTTCCCTTTGGTGGAAACACATGGTAATTGTTTTTGAAACTGAACATTAGATTCTTGATTTTATGCTCCTTACATTATTTGTGTATTTTATTTGTATAAAAAATTTAAATGATGTATGCGGTGTAAGGAAAAGATATTTAGGAGAATGAACATAGATCTTCATGGAATTCATTGATGTTTTATATAGCTCATACATATAGACAGGTGTGATTTTATAGTGTATTTTAAGTATACTTGTGTCACATGACAGCAGATGTGGAATTTTCTAGTGTGCTGTCATCTACATTTGGGATTTCACAAATTTGGATCTAGAGTGTGTACTCTCTATAAAGAAAACTACCTGAAAAAAATAAGAAAAATGGGATTCCTCCCATCTAGAATATGCAGAAAAAGGCAAAATAAACACTGAGTGAGCCCCATGCAATAGCATGAAAGGAAAGTTGAAGTGTATGGAACAAGCCCATCCAGCATGATTACAAACTTGTTAAGACAATGTGCATGGAGCCACTGCTCCACTTACAGGGAGTGTCCCCTCCTAGCCTGACTGCTTAGTTTGTCTTTAATGTGACACAAACTAGAGTAATCTGTGACACGGGAACTCCAACTGAGAAACTGCATCCATGAGTTTGGCCTGGAGAGAAGTCTGTGGGGCATTTTCTCGATTAATGATTAATGTGTGATGGCTGAGGTCACTGTGGTCAGTGCCACCCTGGGTAGGTGGTCCAGGGTTGCATAAGAAAACTGAGCAAGCCAGTAAGCAGCATTCCTCCATGGTTCTGTGTTAGTAGTTCTATCTCCTGCTTCCTGCCCTGAGGTCTCGCCTTGGCTTCTCTTGATAATGCACTATGAGCCAAATAAGCCCTCTCCTTCCCAAGGTGCTTTTACCACGGCCCTTATCACAGCAATGAAAACCTAACTAAAACACTCCCTGAGCAACAGTCTTTGGTTTTCTTGGGGACTTCGGTCTAGTGATGGATGCCATGTTTTCTCCATCCTTCCTGCCTTCCTAATGCAGCCCTCTTGGATGCCAGCAGATATCACAATATCTCTTCCCCATTTTCTGTGTGTTCACTTTGCAAAAAACCCAGCCCTAGATGACCTCAACAGTTCCCTTTTCTATGCCTGCAGCTGGGTGTTTAGGAGCTGCTGGAGAGAGCAGTGGCTTTCATGTTAAGTTTTGTGCTCAGATTCCAAGCAGCCCTCAACACTGGCAACAGCGATAATTATATTTCTCTAATAAGCATTTGCCTCCTCAATCCCGCTTTTCCTCTTAAAACTTTCTGTTGCTGCTCAAGCCCTCCTCATTCCCAGCTCATATCCTCTTTTTGCAGACCATTACAAGAATATAAAAATAAATCAGAAATCTTTGTTTCATTTTCCACCACCAAATTTGCATACATTCTTGCTCACTTTTAAGTGCTGTCTACTGGACTATTCCCATCAATACACAAGCATCTAAAATATCTCCTGACCTGCTTAGTTCATACTATGTAACTGTTCTCTTGCCCAGACACCCCCATCAGCTTCTTGTCCCACACTGCTGCCTTTCTTCACAGCAAAACTTCTGTGAGTATGGGCATCCACACAGCTCATGCTCACCACCCCCCAGTCCTGATTCTTGCCCAGCCAGCAAGGCAGCCATCTTGATCTTCTTGCTGTGACTCGCTGCAACCATGATCTCTTTGCTGTCTCTCAAAAGATGCCATTCTGTTGTGACCAAATGCCTCTGTGCTCTACTGTGATTGACATTTCTCCTGGTCTCAATAGCTTACATGGGAATCAGCAAAATTGCATTGAAAAAAAATTATTCTTCCTATGTTGCTGGCCTTTCTTTCTTCTCTGAAGGCTTGCTTTCTTTTTCCTGGCTATTTTGAAAAGCTGTCCCCAGAGATAAATAAGTCAATTTTTTTGTATTTCACTTCCCCACCCCAGGGGATTTTGTCCACAACTCTGACCTCAAATGCCTCTTAGCTGTTATGTACATCCCAACTCCTCTAACACAAAGTTCCCAAGAAAAAAATGACAAAACCTCTTGCTTGAGAGCCTCTATTGTTAGAGGCTTTAAGAATTATCACATTACCACTACCTGGTGTGGCATAGTACCTTGGTTAAATAGCAAGTTACCCTGTCCATGGACCTTGATATTTTTGTCTCTAAAATGGAGTTGATAATAGCAGATCAGATGGATACCTTACCTGTTTGTGCTGTGGGATAATACTCTTGTACCCTGCAAAGATTTGTCACTCATTTTGGTTTAATAAAATGTAGATTGACCAGTAGCCAGGCAGGAAGTATAGGCAGGGTGACCAGACTAGAATTCTGGGAGGAAGAAAGGCTCAATCTGCAGTAACCACCCAGATGCAGAGGAAGCAAGATGAGAACGCTACACTGAGAAAAGGTACTAAGCCACATGGCTAAACATAGATAAGAATTATAGGTTAATTAAGTTGTAAGAGTTAGTTATAATAAACCTGAACTAATAGGCCAAACAGTTTGTAATTAATATAAGCCTCTGTGTGATTATTTGGGTCTGGGTGGTCAGGAAATGGAAGCACAACCTCTGACTACATGTTTGTGTGGAGGATTGGTTAAGTCAATATTGTGTTGTTCTTGTAATGATTCTTGGGATGATACAACACTGGTTTGTGACAATTGGCTCTTCGACATTGCTTTTTAATTTTGTAATTGATTCACTTCTTTCTAATTAACAAAAATAGATACAAACAAAAAGACTTAATGGGTGCTTGCTATTTATTTGTATGTGTTGAAGTGTTTGTGCTTATGGAGTGTGTGTGTGTGTGCGTTAGTGTACATGCATGTGTTCACATGTCTATAGAGAGACCAGAGGTCAACCTCAGGTATCATTCCTTAGGCACCGTGACAGGGTCTTTGGATGGGATCTGGGCTTGCCAATTAGACTTCATGAGTATCCAGAAAGCCCTGGTGATCTGTGTTGTGTGTCTCTGCCTTCCCAGCATGCTAACACACCCAGATTTTTACTTAGGTCTTGGGGATCAAACTCAGACCCTAATGCTTGCTTGCATGACAAGCACTTTACTGACTGAGCTGTCTCTCCAGCCCTGAACATTTCCTATTAATGTAGACTAATAATTTAAATAATAAAACTTGTCAGGAAACCAGATAATCCTCTATCAAGACTGTTATAGATAAAGAAAAGCACTCTATTAAAAAAAACCTACATGCAAGTTTACCTAAGGACATATAAGATGGTTGAACATAAAACTCAGCTGCAATCCAGAATTGCTACTAAATAACCAATTACTTTTGATAATTTCAGTATTTATAGGCAATAATAATCATATAGGCTTACAAGAAATGACGGGAACATTTAAAACTACAATGGATGTTTGATTAGCTATAAAATGTATTCTCCAATAAAACATGCTATCTTACTTGACATTGCATCAACTCATTTCATAATGTGTTCCTGCCAAAGGCAGTGTTTCAATTAATTATGACTAGGGGCTTAATCTGAGTCACTAAAACTCTCATTTATCATTCAGTGATGCCAACCAGTATGGAAATGCTGCCCATATCAGCTTTGGTTATTTATTGTACCAAGTTTCCAAAAGTTATGCTCATTCTAAAGCTTTCTGAAGGATTATCATTTTAAAAATTGGCTATTTAATTTTCTAAAGCTTTCAACTAGGTTGAAATAATACTTGGACTTTTTTTTAATGTATGCAATTGTGAGTTTATGTTAAATCACATTATAAACCTTTCACAGCCATATTTGAGTAATTTCTTAAGTGTTTAAGAAATATCTATCTATCATCTATCTATCTATCATCTATCTATATCTTTATTAGCCATGTGGATGTTATAGTGGGTTGAGTTGTAGTCCCCAAAAGAAATCTACCAAAACTTTTAACTATGACTGTATTTGGACTAAAGGTTTCTGTAGATAGAACTAAGGTAAGGCTGGCAAGATGAACTCTTTCTGAAATGGGATGGCTCCTGAGCTTAATGATCAACGCTTATAAGAGACAGAGAGGAAAAGCCACAAAGACCCAAGAGAAGAAGGTGATGTGAACATGGAACAGACTGGAGTTACTGCCATAAGCCAAGATCTCCAAGAGGTGTTAGGAGCTGGACTGAACAAATCCGGATTCTTCCTGGAGTTTCTAAAGAGCTGGGGTCCTTGCCATTACTGTCAGTGGTGCTGAGGTCTGAAGCCCTGGCCTTGTACAGTCTCCACACACACTCTGCCACTGAACCACATTCCCCAGCTAGCCCTGCCAACACTTAGACTTTTGACTTCCAAAACAGTGAGAGAAGACAGTTCTCTTGTGTTAAGTCACAAGATTTGTGGTTTTTTGAGCAATCCTAGAAGCTAATTCTGAAATATATTTGATTTTAATGAAAAGTTCTTTTTAAAAATCAGCAAAGCAATGGGTTTTGTTAGAGCATCTTGATGTGTGTATTGTCATTTACCTTGTTCTCATTTGTCCCCCTTCTCATGCCTCCTTCTTGATTGTCCTGTTCCTCCCCCTAAATAGTGACCACTTCTGCTTTTATGCAAATGACAAATTTTGAGTTTATTTAAATGCTGGCTTATACTTATATGTTTACAGATGAGAACTTTTTAGAAACTGAAAAATAGAACGATTGTCATTAAAACCAGAGGAAGAAAACAACCATCCATCTTCATAAAGTCACTGTTTGGGCTTTGTCTTTCCTACACAGATGTGGCTGGTGGTTACTCCTACTCCATGCTTGATGCCATCAGAAGGGCAGTGATGGTTTCCAACATCCTCTTAATTAATAAGGTGAATGAGAAGAGTCTCACCCTCAAAGAAGTCTTCAGACTAGCCACTCTTGGAGGAAGCCAAGGTAACAACTAGTTTCTTCATCTTTTACACCATGTACAGCCATGCCAATGTGTGTCATTGGCTGTAATGTAAAGGTGCACCACAGTGAACTAAGGCAAATCCTATATTAATGACTGATATATGTCATATAGTACACCCAAAGCATAGCCGTGTGGTGAACCAGCCATTCTTTCAATGAATTCACTCTTTGGTGGACACTTAGTGCACTGTTGCCATATTGATTATTTTAACTAATATTTACAGTGGCCACATACATATGAGTCAAGATAATTCTCCCTTCTATTGAGTCAAGTGCTTTCTTTTCTTGAGTGATAATGCTACTAATAGAAGTACTGCCAAGCTAGTTGAATTCTTTCCATGGGGCAGTCTGGTGAATGGTCTGCTCTTGTGCTGTCATTCAGTCCTCACAATCACTGTTGTCAATTTCATTTTACAAAAAAGGAACCTGAGTGACACACAGCTGCCAAGGTGAAGTGTGGCATATTTTGAATCCAGAAAACATAAATCTGGAGTGTGGAGTCTAACCTTTATTACACTGTCTTCCCATATAAATCCTTGCCTAATTCATGCACTGATTACTCAAACCTCTTTAAATAAAGAAAGATACAGCGGTGTAGTTGATTGACAGACAAATATTGTTCGTCATCTTTTCTTGGTTCTCATATGTGACTACAATAGAAATAATTGATTTGTTTTAGAAATATGCTATAATGAAAATGGCTTCATGCCACTGGCAGCTCTGGAGCAATTAAAATACACATACACAGATCTATGTAGATTTATGATAGATACCCCAAATTATAAATGGAAGGTCAAGAATATCTTCTCTACATTTTTCAGAGTATAATGAACACCAAAAGAACATTTCAAGAAAGAGGAATTATGGTTACAGCATTTGTGCTTTCCTAGGCCTTCTATTTCATTTCTGAAATACTTAAGGGTGCCCCTCCCCCCGGCACCATTACTTCTGTTATATTCTTTAGCTCAAAGATCTGATAAAAACAGACTGAACCAAAGTGATGATTCTTTTTTCTTTTTTTTTTTATCCTAAGCTCTGTGTTTTGCTCCATTCTGTTGCTGTTTCTGATCAGACTGCTGTGGGAACTTGCCCAATCATTCTACCTGGGAGTGTAGCTTTTAAATCAATGCTGTTGGACCACTAGTTACTGTTCAGAATTTCATCTCCTCAGCTTATGTCTGTAGTAGAGCCTAAGTGAAATGGGTTGAAGAAATCCCTGTTTCAAGTGTGGCACTTCCCAGCACTGCCACACCTCTACACTACTCCATGTCAGTCATGTTCACCCAGCCAGCATTCTAAAGATGGCAAGTGCATTTCCTGAAGCCATTGGAGATGCTGGCCAACCTGGTTAGGTCTCTAGAAAGATCTAGATTTGCATCCATTTGAAAGTTCACTGAAAGCCCTCACCTGTTTCTTGGTTAACTCGTTTTTGAACTCTTCATGTTCTGAAGAATAGCCTATTTAGTTTAGATCTGCCATCAGACCTTCTGGGACCCTCTCAACTGTGCCAGTTTCTCTGGCCCTACTAAGCACACACAATTTCATGCTGAATACAGTCATTAAAAGCTCATGGTAGGTTGCACCTTTGTCAATGGCAAGAAGTAGCATGTAACTAGTAAAGGAGAAGTATCAGTGTTTTAGTTCACACCAGGCTCCCCCAGAAGCCACATAGTTGCTTCAAACAGTTAATATTTCCACACCACTCTCTGGCTATGAGACTTCCTTAGGTTAAAAAGTCTTTTCTGAGAGTGAAAAAGAGTCACTATTTAAGTAATGTATGAAGAATGACTATGATTTCTAATTTGGTATACTGATAATTGCTAAGTTTTCAGGATGCCTGTGCATAGAAATATCATGTGTCAGATACTGTGCTATTCCGTAAAAGAAAAGGGAAATCTCTCCAATATTTACACATCATAAAATACCCTGGCAGTGACAGGATGCACCAGGCATGAGTAGATCTTGGAATAGACAGTACAGCAATGAGCTGTGGCCTCAATGCGATGACCTCAATGCCTGTCTTTTTCAGACTACAGACTTTAAGGAGATGCTAGTCAAACAGCATCATTGGCAATGAAATCCAATACCTACACATTCTTTAACATGTTATAAAAATGTGCCATGTTCTCCTTTGGCATCCAGGGACCATGGACATGAGTTACAGATATAAGACAGCCTGTGCCCTATTTTAGGAAACTTATTTTTCTTGGGCAACCAGAAAACCTTTCCTTTAAAGTTACAGAGTCACTTTCAAAATAACTGGCATGCTTCAGATACAGGATCTCTGGATATTTTTCCCAATTCAAAGGATTTAAACTAAAGAATTCATGATGGGTATGCCTGTTTTAGAAATTTCACAAAGATTTAGTTTTTAATTTGAGATTCAGTTCACTGCAAAGAAAAGAAATACCACCAACTATTTCACGGACTAGGAAGACAAAGCTAGGAGTGTTGGGGAAAGGAGGGAAGGATGAGGTAGATTTGTGCCAAGCTGGTTGCTTTGAGGGTTCAGTAGAGTGCACTGACAGAACTGAAATTGAGACTTCATCAGAATTATGACAGTGGTGGTGAACGGAGCTATGTGCTTTCCTGTTCTCTACTAGCTACACAGAGGTCATGTGACCAGTTGGGATGAGAGTTCTTCTCTGCTTCACTATTCAGATACTACTTTTGGAGGGTCTAGTTTTATGTTTGCAGAAACCATCCTGGCTAACAAGGACATCACAATGATTCAGTGGTAACTCTGACTCCTGTTCACTTCCTTCTGTAGCCCTTGGTCTAGATAGTGAGATTGGAAACTTTGAAGTTGGCAAGGAGTTTGATGCCCTCTTGATCAACCCCAAAGCATCGGACTCTCCTATTGATCTGTTTTATGGGGATTTTGTTGGTGATATTTCTGATGTAAGTAAAAGAAAGTAAAATAAAATGCCTTTTTGTCATTTTGGTTTTTTTTGAGGGGGTAGAGGGATCTGTTTTTAAAACAATCATTATTAAAGTAACATGTATTCATTTAGTTTATTTATAAGAAATGTGCTAATGTTTTAAAAAATTCTTTTGTTCTTCTATTGTTAGAGTAAATTTCTGAGAAATAGGCGTTATCTCATTC
Organism: Ellobius talpinus; assembly: GCA_001685095.1. NCBI lineage: Eukaryota > Metazoa > Chordata > Mammalia > Rodentia > Cricetidae > Ellobius > Ellobius talpinus. The sequence goes on along the minus strand of LOJH01038343.1, from coordinate 630 downwards.
ATTTAGTTATATTTTTCTTCTTTGATGCATTTTTTGAAGTATTTGCATCATTTTTTGTATTGAGTTCTTTGATTTATGTGAGACTCTACATCTGACAATTTCAAGGTTGTTTGCCAAGAATATTCCAGTAATAGGCGGGGAATAGTGAAACACATCTTTAATCCTAGCACTAAGGAGAGGAAGTCAGGAATATCTTCTTGAGTTCGAGGCCAGCCTGGTGTACATAGTAAGTTCCAGGACTATGTTAAGACCCTGTCTCAAAAACCAACAAATAGATAATACTTTAGTAAGGATAAACATTTGTTAATAGTAGACTGGGATTTTTGTTCATTTGCTTGCTTTGGGTTTAGGTTTTCATTTATTCATTTGGTTTTGGAAAGACAATTTTTTATGAAAATGTAAATCTGTCATTAAGAAATAGATTTCAATTTCTGGATTTTTGCCAATGACATTTCCCTGTGAATCTCATTTCTGAATGTATCAAGTGCTGTTTCTCACCACACTTATTTTTCATTTTAGGCTGTTATCCAGAAGTTCCTCTATCTAGGTAGGTAGATATGTTTCTGGGCTATAAACACAACCTTTTTCTTGGTCAAGACTCTCTGTTCTAGGTACATTACATTAAACTCT
>LOJH01038342.1:0-14809 GCA_001685095.1 Ellobius talpinus | reverse complement strand
GAGGCTGTGGATTCATTCTGAGTTAAGAAAAATCAGGTTTGATCAAGGAAGACCGAAGCAGCAGGATGTGATCTGCCCCACTGAAAAAGGTACTGAGCCACATGGCGAACATAGATCAGAATAATGGGTTAATATAATCATAAGAGCTAATAAAAAACCTGAGCTAATGGGCCAATCAGCTTATAACTTATGGAGATCTCTGTGTGATTTTCTTTGGGGCTTGCTGGCTGAGAGAAACCGGGTGGGACAGAAACCCCAACAAACAGCCCCTCATGTTACAGGTTTGGCCAACTTGTACCCTAGACACTGAAATTTACAAACTTAGTAAACAATTGAGCTGTGTGTTGAAAATACGTACTGTCCTATTTGCTGCAAATGTTATGAATGACACACATAATAAAAACTAAGGCACTGAAATAATAGCACAGTGGGTTCAGATGGTCATGCCAGTATGAATCATGGATGCACACACAGAAACAATTTTTATTTGAGTGTTTTAAAACCTGAACCATCCAGAAAACAAACAGCCAGATTTTGAAGAGATTAGGATTCAACTAAGATATTTGGGGATTATTTTGGTTTTATGGTATTTCGATATGCTAACTTTATTATCCAGGTTTATTTCCCTTTAAATGAGGTTCATCAACTGTAATCTCACAATCAGTTCATAAATGCCATTATACTTTCTGTTTATTCAGGATTATAGTTATTTACACATATTTTTTTCTTTAAAATGGCAGATAAACCTTCCATTACCTAATGGAGTTTAATGAATGTCATCACCTGTTACTGAATTTAAAAGGGTCTTCTTTCTCTCTGTAAAGAATGTTAGAAACTTTCATCCCAAAATATCCCAGTAGGATTATGTATGCACAATCACAGATCCTTGGATAAACGGCAAGTGTGGCTTGGTGCTGTGACATCCCCTTCCTGATCGCAGGAGATAAAACTTCGTGTGAAAGGTATCATCACTATACTGGGAAGAAAGAAATTCTTACTACCAGGTGGGGCAGGGGATGAGAAAAGTGTGTCATCAGAACTTTCAATCTTCCTTGTCACTGCATAGTTGTGTGCCTTCTCTACAGTTTTGTCTCTTCATATATCAATATAAGCAATTGGCTTCACCATGTCTTTGATTGTTCATTGTCCCATGGTGTTGGAAGATATAGCTGGCTGGGTAGAGATCACAGTCTTCCCAATATCTAGCAGTTTATCTCAGTAAGACCAGAACCATGGAATTCCCTCTCTCCAGCAAAGCTTTCTGCACTCTACTTAGCCTTATCTGGAGAATGTCCCTAGACCTGGAACTGTCCTTATCTGAAAGTTGTCTCTAAACCAGGTGCCTGGCTCTAGAACCAGATGCCTGATCCATCTTTAGCTTGATCATTGGCACAGATCCCTGCTAAGAAGACTTGTGCTAGGAGCTCTGCTATAGGACCTCACTGCCACATACTAAACTGTTATGACAGGAACATGCCACTTAATGCAAATTACAGTTTGTCCCCAGGCTCCACAATCCAATATATTCCTTATACTTTGGAATAAAATTGAGTTCATTCACTGAAATCTCTCTCGCAGAGGGCTGCCTTCATTAGTGCTCATGGCTGTGTAGGAACCTTTCTGTTACCCCTTCTTCCTCTTCCCCCTCTTGACCTCTTGGCTCCCACATACAAGTTCAATATCTGTGTTTCTCTTGTTGATTTGTGGTAACTAATTCCAGCAGAAGACCTTAAGGGTGTAGAGGTAAAGAGTTGCCCTCTTTGAGCATGCATCCACTTTCTGTAAATAAACAGCATGCCACCTTCTGAGTACGATTGCTTAATCTTATATTTGAAAATGTGGAAATAATTCAGAATAGTCAATTTCCTTACTGCTCCAAACATTTCTTCTTCCTTCCAACAAGAAGATTATAACCCTCATGACACTCCTAAATTACAAGTCCCAACTACTCTTGCTCTGGTGAGAGACATTGAATCTAAGCAGATATGACAGAGGTCATATCAAAGCAAATCTTAGATCTCATGGGCTATTATGTGCTTCTGTGTGTTCCCCTGTTGTTTATTGTTGCTATAAGTATGTGCATTCTAAGAAGTAACAACTTCTCTTACCTATTTTTATTCTGTATGAGACCACGAGGAATCAATTCATTGATTATCCATACCAACCCATTGCTAACATGAACAATACATTGCCTCTTTACTTTTAAAGCTGTTGTGATCTGGGGGGGGTGTCACATGTTACTACAGCCTTGTTCAATAAGACCTTAGAACTAGAGCTCTAAATCAGATTATTGCTTATTGCATATTTGATATACAGAAACAGGAAAGTTATATTTGTGAATATCTAGAGTCCAAATGAACAATCCAGGCAGTTAGCAGCAGTAGGAACTGGAAATAGTAATGAATTAGGAATAGTTTTTAAAATATTTATTTATTTATCTATTTATCTATCTATCTATTTATTTATTTATTATGTATACAANCCTTTGGAAGAGCAGGCAATGCTCTTAACCTCTAAGCCATCTCTCCAGCCCCTGAATTAGGAATCTTAAAGGAAAGAGCAAATTTTATGTTTTGGAATTTTATGGTTATTTGGGCATAAGTATTATAACCTCAGAATGATAAAATAATGATCAATATTAAAACCCTCTGTTTCAAGTTGCTTTGGATGTTGAGAATAACATTTCAACAAATTCAAAAGGAAAAGATAGGAATCCGAATCATTGTTAAGGATTTCCTTTGTTTCCAGTCAGTTGGGCTATAAATGCAACAACGCACAGGAGTCCTTAGGCACAAGCTTATATACACTTCATTGAAGAAAGGGAGTGTTTAGAGCCATGTCTGTTTGTAGGGCCACAGAGACCTAGTCTTATAGAAAAAGGAAAGTAACCTACGAAAACCCAGAGCAGTGAAAATGAAAACATGAGCTTCATCTCTCAGGAAAGAGTTTGTTGGTGAGCCTGTCAGAAGTACTACAGATAGCAGGTGGCTCATGAGGTTTGTGGCCTCACTGACTACGGAATCTGAGCGCAGATCCTTCTGACCGGATGTAGGCCAGGCTTCACTATTCATTATCCAGGAAACAGAACGTGATTTCCAGTGGCTCCAGATATTCTTCACATCGCTCTGTCAAAGGCCATAAGATCACAAGGGAGAAATTCTCAAACAACAATCTCCATTCTATCTGAAGGAACAGAAACTATTGTGTTTTCAGGTGTATGTGTTTCTGAAAAACACATATTCTTTACTGTTTTATAATAATGACCAAATTATACGAAAAAAAGACTGAAGAGGAAAAGGTATGTTTTAGCTCAGAGTTGCAAAGGAGTTTTAGTCCATCATGGCAAAAAGCAGGAGTGAACTGGAAGTAACATGATACTTAAAATTTCAAAACCAAGCCCAGTGACATACTTCTTCCAGCATGGCCACACCCCCTAAGCTTCCACACACAGCACCATCAACTGGGAGCCCAAGTTTATATAAAACTAAGCCTATGGACATCTCTCTTTCAAACTACACAGAGATAATGTTTGTTAATATTGTAACAATTCTATGTTTGATTTCAGTTGCCTAATTTCAGAAAATATTAGAACTCAGATTTTTTTAAAAACAAAAATACTAATAGAAATACAATACATTTTTAGATGTTGGTTCTGTTTCATTACTTGTATAGGTTTCTCATAAAACATTTGGAGAGCAGAACTATGTCCTTGAATTTCAATTTTTTGGTGGGCACTCTAGAGAAATGCTTTGTATCCTAGGTGATAAGAAGGAAGGACAACAATACACAAACAAAGTAAGCCAAGAGACGTAAAATCACTGAAGCAGCTATTTCTTCAATTCATTTCTGATATACTATGATAATTTTCTTGATATTCAAATTAATTTCTATAAAATTTTCAGAATTTTACATGAGACATAATTGATCTTTACAAGCAATAAATTTAATCTTTGTCAAGATTGCAAACCAAAAGTGGAAAAAGGAATTTATTTTTGCCTGCTAACTTTTTAACTCTTTGTTCCTATTACGAAAAAAAATGTACTGGAATAGAAAATTTTTATTTTAGCCCAGCTGTTTAGAAAGAAAAACATGTAATTTGTGTGTTAGAAGAATGGTATTAATAATATGTTACTTGGGTATACACACACACACACAATACAATTACTAAAAAAGCACAAGGTATCCCTGAATCAATTGGTTGTCAAGGAGACCTCTACAGGCATCCTGCTCATTTGATTAAGAAAAATATATCTACTGAAAAAAATCAGGAGAGCTCTAATTAGACCTTGTTTCTAATAAAATTATAGAACTTTCCTTTAGTATTATTTTCAGTATTATCATGTGATATCTTTAAATATCTGTAGATTTCTAAAACTCTTTCTTTTTGTGTTTTATGAAAATAATAATTTCTTGATGATGTTACAATTTAAGTATTTAAAATTACTTGTACTATACTCATTGTGTATAGTTGATGCTCAGAAAATTATATCTCTCCTCCTTTTCCAATTATAGAATTACAAATATTTTTTATTTCCCTTTATATTTTTACCTCTTTCATTTTGATGTTATTTCACTTCAAATACATATTCATAAAACATAGTGCCAAGGAAAGAAGCAATGGTTCTTGCTTTTTATGGAATATGCCACTTTTACTAGTCATTTTGACAAGAATTTACATCTGTTTCCTCAGTTGCTCTTCCCAGCACTGGTGTAGGGACTATGATTCCTACTTGACAAATGGACAACATAGCTCAAAGGACTAATTTTTCTAAGACTAAACAGTCATTAAATAAAAAGGCCATATAAAAATCCATTCTTCCTGACCCTATACTCTGAGCTCACTTATTTCTAATCTGATTGTAAATCATAAAAAATATTGACACAGTGTTCCAAGATGTCACACGTAGAAATCACCAAGATAGTTTTAGGGTTTGACTAAGAAATATATCCTATGGACTCGTGTATTCAAATACTGTCCCCTCTCTTGCTGGAGGAAGTATATCGCTTAGGGAGGTCTCTGAGAATTTTACAGCATCACCCCATTTCCAGTTCACACTCTGCTTCCATTGGGAGCATAGAGATGTGATCTCTCAGTTTTCTGCTTCTGTTTTTATGCCTTCTACCTGCTTCCATAATGCCCCGCTGTCATGGGTTCTCATCTCTCTAGAATTGCGAACCAAAACAAATACTTTCGTCTGTCAGCTGCTTTTTATTATGGCGATTTTATCTCAGAAATAGGAAAGCAAAGTAAAATAGATGACTGCACACTTGCAACATTCATTGTGGTCTACAGGGAAACTAAGATGGAAAGTTCAAGTGATTGCCTACAAGAGAGGCTGCATGTAGTCTCTTTAATAGCTTTTATAATTCACTGTATCCATCAGTGATATGTGGGCCATGAATAGATATGAAGTTTCAAGTGGAAAAGAGGTTATTGTCCTATCTACCAGTCCAGATGTACAAATTTCACACATAAAACAAACAAACAAATCCAGTGCTAAGTTACCTAACTGTGAACCCTTATTCTTTATCCTATTAGGGATGCCCTAGTTATAGAGCCTTGCAGCCTTTCAGTGGAACCCATCATGATCATGTATAATAGTGGCCATATGATATGCAAAGGAAAATAATTCCCCTTTCTGCTCACTGAATAGAGTCCCAAAGGCTCCCCAGGGGCTCAGGCCTAAAAGATACCAATTTCGGCATAGTGGCATCTTGCAAATGGTTGAGGGGAAAGGAAGCTAACCATTCCCTGGGAGAGAGATATATGTCACTGAGATCATAATTGACTCTATTCTGTTGCAGAATGCCTTAGTAGTAATACGAAACCTGTAGGGTTTGCTTTCATCACCTGTCTTTGGGGTTTTATTGCTGTGAAGAGGCACCATGACCACAGCAACTCTTTAAATATTTTACATTAGTATGGATTTTTGTATTTTGATACAATTTAAGGTTGTTTTTGTTAAATTGTATATATGTTTCTATTCTTATTTAAGATATTTTTGTATATTGAAAAAAATTTAAGTTTTTTTTTTAGACAGAAGTTTTTGTTCCACCCAGTCCCACAATTGTTCAGTCCCAAAGAAACACACAAAGGCTTATAATAATTATAAACTGTTTGGTATCTTATCTCAGGCTTATTATTAACTAGCTCTTACAACTTAAATTAGCCCATAATTCTTGTCTATGTTTAGCCACGTGACATGGTACCTTTTCTCAGTGAGGCATTCTCATCTTGCTTCATCTGCATCTGGTTGGTGACTCACTCTCTGGCTTTTCTCTTCCCAGAATTCTTTTGATCTGGTCACCCCACCTATACTTCCTGTCAGGCTACTGGTCAATCAGTTTTTTATTAAACTAATGCAAGTGACAAATCTTTGCAGTGTATAAGATCATTATCCCTCAGCAGAGCATACTGTACATATGTTTCTACTCCTGCTTAAAGTATTGTACCTGTGCAGTGAATTAATTTAACAATGTAATGAGAACCATAAAAAGAATTTTAGGGATGGTGATACAAATTAGGATAGAAAGAAAATTAGGTATAATAATCTGAATTCACCAAGATAGGATAGATAATGAGGTATTTTCCTTGAATTTGTCACACACAAATGGACTGGACATTGTTAATGTAATTCTTACCTATATATATTTATATATAATTATTGTATTCAATGTATATAGTTTTACCATGTTAGAGATAAAACCTTCCCTTTCATTTAGACAAAAATGTTTTGTCACATTTTGATCACATTCTAACAATAAAGTTTGTTTTGAATCAGAGGGCAGAACTAGCCACTAGCTGACCAACATTAACCATAGAGGTTTTGGAGGACTGAGGAACTAGTAAGGTAAGGCTTAAAGAGAATCTCTGCCTTTTGGGTTGTGGAATGGAAGAAAGAAGAGGTGAACTGTGGCTTCTCTGCTTCTCTGATCATTCAGGTTCTTACCCCAATATCTGACTCCTGATTTTTTATTGGTAAGGAAAAATTAGATACTTAATCCATAATCTTGTAACAATATTATAATGCAAAATGTATTTGGTCCAACTTCAAATACCCCCATAGTCTATCACAGTTTCAAGAAGGTTTTGAAATCCAAAGTTCAAAGTCTCTTCTGAAATTCATCCAATATCTTAACTACAATACCCTATAAAATTAAAATAAAAAACAAATCACATACTTCCAACATATAATGGCACAGGATATACATTACCATCCCAAAGTTCAGGGCAGGAAGCATTGTGAGGAAATAATGGACCAAAGCAAGACCAAAAATCAGCTGGGCAAACTCCAAACTCTGCATCTTCAATTTTTTTCAGTTTTGTTGAATGCAACACACTTCTTTGTCTTGAACTGATTCTACTCCATGTTAGCAGCTTTCCTCAGGAGGTATCCCACAACCCTGGCCTCTCTAAATCTCGGTGTCTTAAAAGCAATCCAGGCTTCAACTTCACAGCTTTACGAAATGGCTTCACTGTTAGGCCTCCATTCAGTGATACCTCTGGTACATGGCCTCAGTGGCTTTATTCCATAACTTTTTTCTTCTGTCCTTAACTCTAAATTGAGAACCATGTGGCCAAAGCTGCCAAATTCTTTAGCCGGCTGGAGCTGGAACATGACCCCATGTTCAATTACATCTTCACCAGCTTTCTGTCTTTCACTGCCTAAGACTAGTTGTCTTGAAACTTGCTCTGTAGACCATTCTTGCCCCAAACTCAAAGTACTATGAGCCTCTGCTTTCCAAGTACTAAAGTCATGCACTACCACATCTAGCTCTAAGATTTTCTTTAACTATGCCAGGCAGTGGAGGCTCACACCTTTAATCCCAGCACTCAGAAGGCAAAGACAGGGAAATCACTGTGAGTTCAAGACCATTTGTGTCTACAGAGTGAGTTTCAGGTCAGGCCCCAAAGCAACAGAGAAACCCTGTCTCAAAAAACAAAGAAGATTTTCTTTAACTATCATTCTTCTCCTCTGAAACTTCTTGATTCCCACAGTTCACCAAATCACATTCAGCACCACTATCTTCCATTCCCCTGCTCATATGGTCTATTAAGCAGCACTTAAGGCATTCTACTTCTTTCCAGACCCAAAGTACCAAGTCCAAATTCCTCCAAACGAAAACATGGTCAGGCCTCTCACAACAATACCCATGACTGGCACTAACCTTTGTCTTAAGCTTTTGTTGTTATGAAGAGATGTCATCACCATGGTAACTCTTATAAGGAAAACTTTCAATAGAAGTGTCCTGCTTACTGTTTTAGAGGTTCAGTCCATCATCATCATGGTGGGTAGCATGGTGGCATGTAGACAGACATGGTGGTGTAGCTGTAGCCCAGAATCCTACATCTTGCAGGCAACAGAAAGCCGAATAAGACACCGAGCAGTATCTTGAGTGTAGGAAATCTCAAACACCACCCCCACAGTGACACACTTCCTCCAACAAGGCCATGCCAACTCCAATAGTGCCACTCTCTATGAGATTATGGGGGCCAACTACATTCAAACCATACTACCACATCACTCAAAGCTTAATTGTCCCTGAGCACAAAAGAACATGTGATCAGAGTCTGGGAGATGTTCCTTTCCAAGAGATTCCCAACATGTGGTCCACAATTGCTGCTCTAGTGTTCATTGTTCAAGGCCAAAGGGGTATTGCCATACTGCAATCTTACTTTTTTTGTTGTTGTTTTATTATTTAGTGACATGGGTCAACTACTCAGTGACTTTATTTTCATAATTGTGTACATTGTAGAACTTGAATATGCACCTTGTATTTTTGACCACTAGGAATCACTGAATCTTTCTTTCAGTCTCTTGCTCTCATATGGCTCCAGCAGTCTTCTGCTACTGGTATTATAGCAACTGTCAGCATGTTGACATTTGTATAATTATGTTTTTGCATTGGTTTCTCTAGTTTTGTTTCACAAATCTTTGGAAAATTAATTACAGCATAGCTTGGGTCAACGCAAAATTGGGTAGGATGCTCTAGTTTAAACAGTGCTGTGGTTAAGGAAGGAAGCAGTGAGGAAAGAAAGCTCTGCACTCTCATCCCCCCTGAAGCTTCCACAAGAAACCAGAATGCTGAAGAATCAGTCTTGTGTGTGCAGCTTGATGGCATCATCTGGTTACCACTCCCCAGTGTGGATTTTGTGGCATCATGAATAGTATCTTCCAGCAGCTGATAATTATGAAGTCTCCCTGAGACAGTTTTTCTGGGAAGTAGAGAAACTGAGAGTCATCACTTACATAAGCCAACTGGAACAATTTCCCTATAACAAAGGACCATGTTTGCAAGGCATACATTGTTTTTAGCCAGTTATTCCTTCATATTCTGTATGAATTAACCAGAAATGTCACTCCCTTACTGTCCATCCATTTTACTGAGGCAATCAAAGATTATGGAAAATATTATCTCTTAGGTTGCAGAATCAAACCTATATGCTTCTTCCACACAGGAAGCAGTATGAGGATGCCCAAACATTTTATAAAAACTCTTTGGAAGAGCCTTTCATCTAAACAAATGTAAAAGTTCTAGCTTAGTCCCTTTCTGAGGCCATGGCTCCCTTGTTCTTATTGAATTTTCACAGATTTTGTTAAATAAATGATTATGCATCCTTTAGAAATCCTTTTGTCACTACCAAAAGACAGTGAGTAATTGTTAATTCTTAACAGCTTAATATAATAATGATTTATGAGAAAGATGTCATAAGTAGCTTGCCATTTTTCTAAAATCTCTCTCTCTATATATATATGCCTTTTATAATTCTTTGACTGATACATCAGAAATTTAGAGGATTATTGCAGTTGGCTAGTCATACCTAATTGTCTATCCATTTACCAAAATGTTGCCACTTTTGTATGATTAAATTTTCAGAATAGTGCCTTCATTAAAAAAACTGTCACCAGAAAAATTTATATGTTCAGCATTTGCCTTGAGAACTATGTTATTTTGTCTCAATTATATTAAAATACCATATGTTCAACAGTAATAACAGTGAAGGAAATGAATGTGTTGACATTCCTATCTCTCCTGCCAAAAAATTAAATTGAGTCAATGGTATATTTTCAACTAACCATGAATTATTAAAATGAGAGTATCAGTAACAATCTTGGGAAATTTTTTTCATTGCTTTATATTTCATGCATATTCTTCATTATACAGTTAATAATGTAAGCTTTCTGAACAGTAGAATTTAGATGAAAAATTAACATGAAAACCTACTATATATCTTAATTTACAGAAACTTTGGGAGATAGAAAAGTATATATTGACACAGAATTTTTGAAATAGATATAATTAAATAAGGTTATTTCTTAGTTTTCAAAAGTAAACAGAGAAAATATCCAGTGATCAAAGATAAAGAATGGAGGTAGAGAGAGAAATAGAGAAGGCAGGTAGCAGCTGAAGTCAAGATTCTCTAGCTTGTCAGGAAGATGGTTGCACATGAAATGCACCATTTCCATGTGGTATGTGTATAAAATTGTCAAAGGGTAAGAAGAATTCAATGCTCATCTCCTCACTCATTTCAAATATCATTTTAAATCTTCTAATTTACATTTTCAGTACACCAGTAGAGTAGTACACATAAACATTGGGAGATGTAGGGAATGTCATAGACTATTTATTTATGTATTTATTTATCTATATCTATCCATTTATTTATTTATTTATCTGTTTGGCAGAATAAGATGCAGTTATCTAATTAGTCTGAAGACTTCAAAGCTAGGGACTTTGGTGAAAGAAATTCTGGCAGTAACTGGGTATTTTATTTGTGTACCTGGAGGACAATACCAGTGAAGAAAATAACAAGAAAGTTACCTATGTCAGATTATAAAATACAGTAAGAGAATGTATACCTGATTAAACAGATAATAGAAGATCTTATGTCTGAAATGCATTTGAACATCAATAAAACAATAATCAGAAATAAAATTTGCCATTAAAGTTAAATTTAAATATTTGTGAGATTATGTCTTAGGTTAAGTTATGTATGTATTTATATTTTCTCCTTGAGGTTTCTATAATTTGAAACATATACTAAATTATCCTTATTATTAATTTTCTATCTCAATTTTAATACTTATAAAGCTGAAGTAATTAAATATTGTTATGAACAATATGTCCCTAAATATAAATCAGTGACAAAATCCTCACCTTTATTACAGATCCTTTAATTCTAACTTTTACAGAAAGACTACACAAAATAGGTCAGGTAATGTTGGAATGTAAATGTACCAAATGCTGATGATAACAGAAGCTTTATCAAAATAATATAAAGTTTAAATAATATAATAATAAATGGAATTATTTTAAAAATCATCCAAACTATACATTTATAATATATATTATTATACTGTTCAGAATTTATAAATCAAATGCTAATACAGTAGAAATAAAAATTGAAAATGTTGTCATTGTTTGGGAATTGGAAAACAAGCTATACAATAACTGAGTAGTCAAGGAGATTAAAAAATGTAAAGGATATTTTAATATATTATTAGAAAAATATTTAGTATACTTTTAAAGAATTTGACATATAGGACCTAGAAAGTCAACCTCAACACTAGAAATTTCCTTTTGGTGACGAGGCCATGGTGTCTATTAAATTATGCTGAGGAGTGGGCATGTAAGGGGTTTTCTTACCAGATTCATGTGCCATGTATCCACAAGCACATCTTCTTCACAGCCCTGCTCACGCCAGGAGGGAGTTAGGGCAAGGTTTTGGATCCTTTCTTAACTGTATATAGCTTGAAGTCTACTAAGTAAAAAGTTGTTCTTTTCATCATTAATTTGTTTCCCAAATTATAATTATGGGGCATACTGGGCATGAAATTTTTATGAGCTACAAGCAAATAGTATTTCTCATAGAGCCAAAACACAGGAAGGACTGAACTCTAAACTTTTCAATAAAAACACCTTAACTCTAAATTTCTGGTCTCTAAGTCAGATATTAGGACAGCTCACTCCACAGGACAAGGAAACCAACACATTCTAATTTTCCCATTCTGTGCTTTTGCATTCTTCAGATTACAACTCACATGACACCTCATAGCCTGATGTCTCAGAAAACATTAGAGATTCTTAGTGGACTATCCTATTAGTGAAAACAGCTTTGTGTTGGCATTCAAAAACAGGCAGGAGGACCAATGGAATTGAATTGAAGAACCAGATATCAATCCACACACCTATGAACACCTGATTTTTGACAAAGAAGCAAAAATTATAAAATGGAAAGCAGAAAGCATCTTCAACAAATGGTTCTGGCATAACTGGATATTGACAAGTAGAAGAATGCAAATAGATTCATATCTATCACCATGCACAAAGCTCAAGTTCAAATGGATCAAAGACCTCCACATAAGACCAACCACACTGAACCTCATAGAAAAGAAAGTGAACACTTTGGCACAGATGTTATATATATTAAATATAACTCCAGTAGCACAAACATTGAGAGCAACAATTAATAAATGGGTCCTCTTAAAACTGACAAGCTTCTGTAAAGCAAAGGACACAGTCAACAAGGCAAAAAGGCAGTCAACAAAGTAGGAAAATATCTTTACCAACCCTACATCTGACAGAGGACTGATCTCCAAAATATGCAAAGAACTCGAGATACTAGACATCAAAAGAACAAATAATTCTATAAAAAAATGGGTACAGACCTAAACAGAGAATTCTCAACAGAGGAATCTCAAATGGCTAAAAGACACTTAAGGAAATGTTCACCTTCCTTAGCCATCAAAGAAAAGCAAATCAAAACAACTCTGAGATACCATCTTACACCTGTCAGAATGGCCAAGATCAAAATCACTGATGACAGCTTATGCTGGAGAGTATATGGAGTAAGAGGAACACTCATCCATTGCTGGTGGGAGTATAAACTTTTACAGCCACTTTGTAAATCAGTATGGAGGTTTCTTAGAAAATTGGGAATCAATCCACCTAAAGACAGAGCAATACCACTTTTGGGCATATATACCCAAAGGATGCATATATTTGTTCAACTATTTTCATAACAGTATTATTTGTAATAGCCAGCAACCTAGATGCCCCTCAACCAAAGAATGGATAAGGAAAATGTGGTACATTTTCAGAATGGAGTTCTACTCAGCAGTAAAAAAAAAATGACATCTTGAAATTAACAGGCAAATGAACAGAACTAGAAAAAAACATAATGAGTGATGGAACCCAGGTTCATAAAGACAAATATAATATGTACTCAGTCATATGTGGATATTAGACATAAAGGAAAGGATAACCAGCCTACAGTCCGTAACACCAGAAAACGTAGACAACAAAGAGGACCCTAAAGGAGACATACATGGATCCACTTAGGAAGGAGAAAAAGACAAAGACTCCTGAGTAAATTGAGAATGTGTGGGGCAGGGGGAATGGAAAGGGAGAGGGGAGGAAGGAAGGGGAATGGATAAAAATGTATCACTCAATAAAAAATAGAAATGTGGAAGATAGTATTGCTGAAAATTAATCAAACTTTGAAGGTCCATTTCAAGAAGTTTCAGAGGAGAACTGTGTTGTAACTTGGCTAGAAACCAAGTTCCATTCTTGTGCTACTTTAGTAAAGAATATGGCTGCTTTCTGTCTTTGTCCATAGAATTTCCCTGGAACTAAATTAAAAAATAATGGTCTAATTTCTTCAGAAATTAGAAGAAATATAATGGTAAACTAATATTGACTCTGTTGTTTTTATGCAAATCTACTATGGAAAGGAAAAAGTGAGGTAAAAAATAAAGAACGTCAGGAATTGCAATGCTGGAGCCTGGAATTGTGCTGAAAGAGATTAAGGGGAACCTGATTAGAAATGAAATAAAGGGAAGGGTTCCCTCAAGGCAAGACCCTACTCAGCTACTGCTCCTATAAAGCAAAAATGAATGAAACCTGCTGAAAATGTGATTCAGGAGGTGCAGGTCCATCCCAAGCAGGCAGATGAACTTGGGAATATTGTCCATGTGGTTCTGCCTTCAGTATCATGAAGGATACATGAGTCAAGGGGTTGTGAATTCTTCTCCCTTAGTTATGGAGGGGTGCTGAGGTCAGGACTGTGGAAGGGACTTCCTGCCAGAATGTTCTTAGAAAAACTGTTCCGTGAAGTTGTGAAAGTCAAACCTGGATTGTGTTGCAGACCCTAATATGCTAGAGGAGATAAAGTCATAGGCTATCTGCCAAGAAGAGCTGTACACAGGAGTATACTGAACCAGCCCAAAGAAAGCGGTGTGTTGCAGTCCACAAAGCTGGAAGGGAAGGACCATCTACATAAGCCCTTTGATATCAGACATGGAGCTACAGGGTTTGGGTCTTGCTTTGGTCCACCATTTCCTTATTATACTCTAATTCCTTTCTTTTTATGTTAATTAACTTTACCTCTGTGATTTATTAGTGAAAATATATGTTAATGTAGACAGAGACTGCTCATTCATTTTCTGGTGTCCAGACACAAATAATAACACAGAAACTATAATAGTTACAATACTGTTTGGCTAATAGCTTAGGCATAATTCTAGCTAACTCTTACATCTTAAATTATCTAATTCCTTTCTTTAGGGATGGTATTGTTCCTTCTTTTATAATTGTAAGCCCAATTAAACTCTTTCTTTTATAAGTAGCCTTGGTCATGGTGTCTTGTCACAGTCTTAGGAAAGTAATTAGTACTCTGAGTCCAGTTGGTTCTGCCTTTGATACCCCTTTTGCTCAGTTTCTTGGTTTCTTTACACAAGCACTTTTGTCTCTCATTTTATTTTATTCTCTCTCTCTCTCTCTCTCTCTCTCTCTCTCTCTCTCTCTC
>LOJH01038341.1:2953-15071 GCA_001685095.1 Ellobius talpinus | reverse complement strand
ACAGGAAGTGCATTGTAAGCAAGTTCCAAAACTCTAGAATTGACAGAGACATCTTGCTGCCTAGACAGTTACCCAAAGTACTGTAATGTTGGGGCATCCATCTTCAGACTATAGGACTATAGTATCCAGCAGATTTTTCCATGAGGCAAGAAATTTCAAAAACTGTTTCACCTATACTGGCAGTTTGTCAGTCACATTCTTCTGTGTCCTGCAGAATGTCTGGGAGACTCTTTCATGAAGCAGGAACCCTGAAGGACTGGCTCACTTTTAGGCAAGTTTGGCAGTCACTTTCTGTGGCTCCTGTATATCCAGTTTATACAGCGTACCATCAAGAAATCCAGGCAAGAGCGGTTTCTTGCCCAATTGGTTAGCCTTGTCACGTTGAAGGCAAATTCCATGACAAGTTTCTTCAATGCCCATCAACCTCTTGAAGTAGATTGGTGCTGCCTGAAGCAGACATGTCTCACTGTTGTGAAAAGTCTAAGTTCTTAAAATATTTTAAATGCCATTTTATAGGTCTTTGAAAAGTTTGAAGAATACCTAACCATCTGAAATTTATCTCTGTATATCTAGAAAACCTAACTAACATAATAAAAAGTTTGATTATTACAGATGACTATCTATTAATCTATATTTCTTAACTATACATTACATTTTTAAATGAGCTGTATAAACATAAAACCTTAAACAAGAGCAGAAATACATATACACAGTATAACAAAATCGACCTTAGGTGTATAGAAAAGCTATTGGTTCTTGCAAATTGGTTATGACTCTCACCACATTACTGAATTTATCTAAAATTTCTAGAAGTTTCTGGTATAATTTTTGGGATCTCTAATGTACGATGTCATTTACAAATAGGAATAGTTTAACTTCTTTCCATATATATGGATATATATATCCATATATATATATATATATCCCTTTAATTTTCTTTTCTTGCCTTATTGCTCCAGCTAGTGCCTTGAGTACAATATTGGAAAAGAGTAGGGATAGTGGACATCCCTGTCTCATTCCTGACTTCAGTGCTTCAAGTTTACTCTGCTTAGGTTGAAGTTGGCTGTGGGTTTCTCATATATAGATTTTTATTATGTTGAGACATGTTCTCTCTAGCCCTGCATTCTCTGAGATTTTATCATTAAGGCATGTTGGTTTTGTCAGAGACTTTTTCTGCATCGATTGAGATGATCATGTGATTGTCTTTAAGTCCATTTATGTAGTTTATTACCTTCTTGTCTTGAGTATGTTGAACCAGTCCTGCATCTCAGGGAGAAAGCCAATTTAGTGATGGTGGATAATTTTTGTATTATGCATGTCCATATTCTATTTGAAAATATTTTATTGAGCATTTTTGAATCTCTGTTCATCAGGGATATTGGCTGTAATTTTCTTTTTCTTTTGTGTCTTTACCTGATTTGGGTGTTGGAGTGAAAGAAGGAGTTCTGAGAGTGCTTGTTCTGTCACTTCCTCCTCCTTCCTCCTCCTCCTTCTCCTCCTCCTCCTCCTCCTCCTCCTCCTCTAGTTTAAGAAGGCCTGGCTATAAACTGATGTTGCATGAGTAATAAAAGCCCACAGACAGATACTGGGGTTCAAGCTGAAAGTTCAGAGAAGCAAAGCAACCAAGCCACTAGAGAGCTCTTACCTCTATGAAATCTTCAGACTTAAAAGCAGTGAGCTCCTGTCTCATCCCGCCTTATATTTCTCTCTAGTGCTGGATTTAAAGCATGTACCACCACCACCTGGCCTCTAAAGCTAACTAGTGTGGCTGCTGGGATTAAAGATGTGTGCCACCACCGCCTGGCCTATATGACTAACTAGCTTTGTGCTCTGATCTTCAGGCAAGCTTTATTTATTAAAA
Organism: Ellobius talpinus; assembly: GCA_001685095.1. NCBI lineage: Eukaryota > Metazoa > Chordata > Mammalia > Rodentia > Cricetidae > Ellobius > Ellobius talpinus. Next base: position 13,210 of record LOJH01038341.1, on the reverse strand, counting down.
CACAAATAAAATACCACAATAGATCTTCTTTGAAAGTCTGATAGAATTTTGCTGAGTCCATCTGACCTGGGCATTTTTTGAGTAGATGTTTTATTACTTCTCTGAGCTCCTCATTTGTTAAGGGTCTTTTTAGGCTTTTGACTTCTGGGTTTAATTTTGGTGGTTTGGCTGAATCTAGAAATTCACCCACTTCTTTTAGGTCTTCCAATTTAATAGAATATAAATGTCTAAATTTCTTTGTTGTGCGTTATCATGTTTATCTGTTCATTTCTGATTCTGTTAATTTGGTTTCTCTCTTTCTTTCTATCGGGCTTGGTTCAAGAGTCTGTCAACCTTGTTTATCTTACCAAAAACCCAACCCTTAGATTCCTTGAGTATTTGTTTTTTATTTCCATTTTATTTGCTTTGATGTTTTATTATTTATTGCCATCAACTTGTTGTTTTTCCAAGTTTTTGAGTTGCATCATCAAGCCATTTATATGCTCTCTTTCTTATTTTTTTTAATGCAGGCACTTAGAACTATAAATTTCCCTCATAGGACTGCTTTAGGTATGTTCCAGAGGTTTTGTTGTATTGTATTTACATTTTCATTTAGTTCCAGGAATTTTTTTATTTTTTTCTTGATGTCTTCTTTGAACTATTGTCATTGAGAAATGAGTTGTTTAATCTCCATGGGTTTAGGCATTTACTAGAGATTGCTTTATTGTCAATGTTAAGTTCTCCATGGCTTTAGGTATTTACTAGAGATGGTTTTACTGTCAATGTTAAGTTTTATTACATTGTGGTCAGATAGGAGACAGAGTTATTTCAATCTTTTTAAAATAGTAAAGATTTCTTTTGTGTCCTGGGATGTTGTCTTCCATGAGCTGCTGAGTAATTAGTGTTTATTCATTGGTGCTTTGTTAGACCATTCTGTAGATATCTGTTAAGTTTATATAATGTACGTTGTGATTAATCCTGATGTTTTTCCATTTCTTTTTTTGTCCCCATGATCTATCTGTTGGATAAATGGATTATTGAAATCACCTACTACTAATGGATTGATATTAATCTGTGTCTGTCATTAAACAAAAAGTAGTACGTGTTTAATGAAATCAGGTGCCCCAGAGTTTGGGGAGTATGATTTGGGGAGCAAGCAATGCCCTTCTGGTTAATTGTTTCCTTGATTAGAATGAAGTGTCTCTCTTTATCTCTTTTGATCAGTTTTAGTTTGAAGTCTATTTTGTCAGATGTTAGGACAGTGATGTCTTCTTGCTTCCTGGTACCGTTCGATTGGAATGCCTTTGTCCACCCTTTTACTCTAAGGTGGTGCCATTTTTAAGGCTGAGATGTGATTCTTGTAGACAACAGATTGGTGTATTTTATTTCTTCATCTATTCAGTCAGCTTGTGTCATTGCCTGAAGAACTGAGACCATGAATATTAAAAATTGTTATTGAAATATGTGTGTAAATTTTGGCCACTGTGTTGTTGATCTTTGGTGGTGGTGTTTGTGTTCTCAGTGGTACCTTGTGCTTTAGTAACTATGTCTTTGTATTTCTCTCCACAGTCAAATAACTCTGCATATTCTAAAATATTGCTTTCTATATTTTCTTTAGTTTTGATTTGTTAAATATAAAATTTTAAAGGCTATTCATATCAGAAATTTCTTCTTTCTCCCTCAACTGTGGTGGATAGTTTTGAAGGGTATATTAGTATAGATTGGTCCTCATGGTCTTTTAGGATTTGGAATGTGTTACTTCAGGCTCCTCTGGCTTTCAAAGTTTCCATTGAGAAATCAGTTGCTACTCTGATGGGTTTTTTAAATATGTGATTTGGGTTTTTCTCTTGAGGCTTTATTTGTTCTGTATACTTAGTGTTTTAACTGTGCCATGGTTATTTTCTTTTCTGGTCTTGTCTATTTGGTGTTCTGTATGTTTCTTGTATCTGTATGGGTGTGTCTTTCTTTAGTTTGTGAAAGTTTTCTTCCATGTTATTGTTAAAGATCTGCTCTATGCCATTGACTTTGGATTCTTCTCCCTTATCTATGCCTATAATTCAAAGGTTTAGCCTTTTCCTGGAGTCCCACATTTCCTGTGTGTTATTAAACTTTTCATATTTCTTGGTTTTTTGTCTATATCCTCTACTTTATCTTTGAGTCCTGATATTTTATCTTTTGCTTACTTCATTCTACTTCTAAGACTTTCCTTCAAGTTTTTTAGTTGGGCTGTTGGACTTTTCGATTCCATCTTCACTCCAGCCCCAGTCTTCTTCAACATTTCTATATCCTTACTGAACTCAGTTTCCAGTCCTGGCTTATCCTTGTCATTCCCATTAGCCTAATGTTGTGTGTTCTTGGACACCTCTCAGGCATTTATTTTCTTTGAGTTCTTTTTAAGTTCATTAATCAGTTTTATTGTGTCATCTTTAATCTTCTTGAGTCCTTTGATGAACTTCATGACTGTTCTTTTGTGTAATTCTTACGTAATCCTCACTGACAACCATTTCTACAGGATTGGGGTGTTGACTGTCTGGATCTTTCATAATGTTAATACTTTTATATATATATATACATATATATATATATATATATATAAGTTCTGGGTGTGTGGACTTCTCTTGTTAGTCTGAAATGGTCAGAAAAGGTTGGGGCAGAAGAGAGGATGTCCAGGCAGGTTGGGTCTAAAGATTAGTAGTGACTTGGGTGAAATGAAGTCAGAGGGGACTACCCTGCTGTGCAGCATGTGAGTCCTAGTCTAAGTCTGGAGTGTGGGGGTAGCTGGAGATATTGGTGTGGGAGGGGCCTGTGTGTCAAGGATGGGTCCTAGTGGAAGACTAGAGGTTGATTGTGTTTTGAAGGCAGGGGTGTGGACAAAGCTGGGGTACTGTATGTGGGACCTGGGCTAGATCTGGGAGCTTCAGAGGCGTGGCGTGGAAAGTCAGGCAGACTTACTGGGCTAGACCCTGGAGAACAATGTGCAGGGTCTGGCTGGGTGGAGAGGTTCTTAGATGGCTATTCGAAACCAGATGAGTAACTGCAGAGGTAGTCTTAGTCCCTGGGGTGCTGAAGCTGCAAATGTTGAAACTTTTCGCCAGTGGAGAGGTTAGGATAAGATTCAGTTAGAAAATAATGAGGCATTTGAGGTCAGAGAAAGCTGTAGTTAAATGGAGATGGCTGGCTGTTGCTGTGGGCAACTACTGTACTAGAGCGATATAACAAAAGGCACGTAGGTGATTAATTACTAAGTCAGGTTGGGAATACCAGAGGATTTACCTAGCGTTATGTAAAGAACCTCCTGTAGTCACAGGGCAGAAAAGTAGAGGAATCGAATCTAGGATTTGATTTTAAGAGTCATGAAGTTCTGTACAATATGAGCTCTCATGACAAGTCCATCATATAAAAGGTAGGGCTCTGACTGGGAAGACTGAGGATGGGGGTACAATGCTGATTTCGGTTGTCGATTCAATTACTTCTGGAATAAGCTAAAACCCAAGAGTTGGGGCACATTTGTGAGTGATTTTCTTAATTAAATTATTTGACATGGGATGACCCACCCTAAATCTGCGCCACACCTTCTGAATCATGCAAAAGAACATGGAAGAAGGAAGCTTTTGCCTGCTTGCTCTTACTCTTGCTGGCAAGTTCATCTGTGCTACTGCTGAGGTGTTCTTTCACTAATATTAGGACATGCTTCTTCAGGATTCCAACATAGACTGAATATGAGCAGCTCTCTAGGACTTCCCTGGGACCATAGTATAGACTGGAACTGCTGAGACGCTCAGTCTCATGGATGCTTGGTCTTGCCATCAGGAGACAGCCATTATTCGACTACCCAGATCACAGCCAGTAATCCACTTTAATTAATAAAGCCTCATATAACTATACACATTATATATATACACACATGTGTATACATACATGATAGAATGAACACATATTCAGTCTATCTGTTCTGTTCCTCTAGGGCAGTGGTTCTCAACCTTCCTAATACTTTGACCCTTTAAAGCAGTTCCTCATGTTGTGACGACCCCAAACCATAAAGTTATTTTTTTGCTTCTTCATAACTGTAATTTTGCTACTGCTATGAATGTAATATATGTAATGTAAATATCTGATAGGTAGAATATCTGTTATGCAATCCCAAAAGGGTTGTGACCCACGGGTTGAGAACCACTGCTCTAGGGATCCCTGACTAACACAGGTCTAGGCCATTGCGTTTCTGCAGTCAGATAGTGAGGTGAAGAGGCCCCCGCCTACCTAAGTTCTCCCCTGCTATAGGCTCAAAGCAGTTCTTTATTCATTGACCAATAAAAGTAACATATAGACAGAAGGACCTCCCACACCACAGTGTGGCATAAATATTTCTGAGCAATTCAATATTAAGTTAAAAAGCACATCAGATCTGGCAAAGAAAAAATTGAAAACAATATATATATACATACATATGCAATACATACATGCATATATGTACATACATGCAATATATACTTGTATACATGTATATGCATATACATACATACATGCATGCATGCATACATACATACATACATAAACTTGAAGCTCCCTGTACATCAAGAATAGAATGAATGACCCTCCCCCAATTCCTGAAGCCTATATGTATTTGTCTAAATCCAGGTCAGCTGTGACTGAAGACCTGCAGCCATACTAGCTTGCCCGTGGCATCTCACACATGAATGACTGTAGGAAGGTCATTTGAAGTGACAACCATGCTCTTCACGATCCCCAGGGACCCAGGCTTCTTGCTAGGCTTCCTTTTTAGGCGATGTCCCTATCTTTCCAGTTCAGTGGGTAGAACTCTAGCCATTACATCTGTGTCCACTGCAGCAAGATGAAGGAAGGAAGAAAAGAAACAGGCAAAGGATACACACGAGTGGACTGAGAAGGTAGCTTCCTGGGGCCGCCCCCAGGTACCCTCATTGACTGCTTAGAACGTCAGTATGCCCGCAGTTCACTGTACTGGAAACTAACCAAGATTTTTATATTATGGCAGCTGCATACACAACTAAAAATGGAGTCAATTACTGTCAGAAATTCCAAACAGCCAACAATCTCTTCCAAATTCTAAAAGCAACCCCCAAGACCTCTGCATGCTTCAAAATCCAAGTGTGATTGTAATTTGGAGGCAGTTTTGCCCTAACCTCACCCTAAGGACATCACATTCTGCCCAGAAATAGCAACGGTTTTGTGTCCTTTGGGAGAGGACAGAATAGCTGTAGGTACAACGAAAATGTGCACATGGTACAGCTCATTAGCTATCTCTTAGAGGAGAATTCAGGTCCTCCTAGAAGAGGCTTTCTCCAGGCACTCAGTCTGCCAAGCTCCTCTAAGTCGGATAAAGGAGAACAAAAGAGCCTCACAGTTGAAATGCCTGAAATTCACAGGATAAGAATACAGAGCCCTGTTCAACACTCTTCCCCCATTCCCCCTCTCTTAGTCTCCACAGACAAATTCTAAATAAAACAAACAAAATATAATCCCTTCCTTCCTAAATATTTGACTCCACTGAAGAACCAGTCAAGGGAGACATTGTCCCAACAACAGAAGAAAGAATTTAGGGCCTGAACCTGCCAAAGATCCTGGGTGGGAAACACAACTCCTTAGTGTCATAGCTATCTGTTTGACAACCCCTTGGGGTACAGCATGACATCACCGGGAACGGTGCAATGCTGTTGTTCTGCCTGGAAGTGACATAATGTGAATGTTAAACCCAAAAATCAGCAAAGGCTGTCAAGATAAGCAGGTAAGTTATATAAGATGTCCTTCTCTATATGTGTTGCTCCTATTTGGTTAATGAATGAAGCTGCTTTGGCCTTTGGCAGGGCAGAATTTAGCCAGACTAGAAGAGATATGGAGAGAGAGAAGACAGAGTCACGGAGATGCCACGTAGCTACCAAGGAGAGGACACTGGAACCTTACCAGTAGGCCACAGTCTTGTGGTGAGACACATATTAATAGAAATGGGTTAGTTTAAGATGTAAGGGCTAGCTAGGAATATGTCTAAGCTGTTGGCCAAACAGTGTTGGAATTAATATAGTTTCTGTGTGATTATTTGGGTCTGGGCGGCCGGGAAACAAATGAGCTGTCTCCGTTTACAGGTGAGGTTGAGCCGAGCAAACAGATGACATAACAAGGCTGTTCAATCTTCTCTGAGAAATCAGGCCTCAATTTCAGTTTCCTGAGACGGACCAAGCAATTTCTGAAAGAGCCACAAGCAAGGGAGATAGGATGCACCAAGCCCGGCCCACTGAGTTAACCCCCACAGTCAGCACATACGAGGTCAGCCAGACTCCACAGCAGCTCAGGGACAGGGCCTGGGACTTGTCCAGTTCTGCCCCAAAATGGAAAACTGTAGCCCTAACCAAGTCCTCACTAACTCTGGCCAATTAGAATGCAATAATATGATTGCCACTTGCTTAAGCCAATCATATCTAAGATGACCTAACTGCCCTAGGAGCTCCCCTTCTACTGGGGAGCCCATACATCCCTCTCGGGGTCGCCTTTGTATAGGATGGTGGGCCCCAACATGCTGGAATAATAAATGCTCTTGCTGATTGCATACGTGCATGGTGGTCTTTTGTGGGCTTCTCCAGGACCCTAACATGTGGTGCATTGTCTGGGAATCGCCCCGCCCCAGGGACACCCACACCTTGAGTGTTAGGAGGACCACCTGGCCAGTGAGTGAGCCTCTTTGTCTTTATCTTAGCCTGTGTTCTGGCTGTTACTATGTTACTGGCGTGTGTTCACGTCTCTGGGAGGCTGGGAAGCTCGAGCTGGCTAAACCCAGGCCCTGAGTGCTAGGTGGATGCAGCAGAAGGGCTTGCGCCACGTGTCTCTCTGACTGCACTGCTGCAGGAACTTTGGGACCCACTCGATTGAACTGGGGTAATCAGGTTGCACTTCCAAGAAGAGCTTGCAAGCAGCAAGAAAGGTCATCTGAGGGCTGGAACTTGCCTGGGAGCAAGATACCCCTTCGTCCCAGCTCTGGCGCACTGCACCAGTACCTGGTTGTCTGTCTCTGTCACTGGTATTTGTTTCCGTTGACTCAACTCCTTCATTTTCCTGAAAAGGATGAGCAAACAACCTTTCCCTCCCCCTGGGGCATTTTATTGAATCATTTCCAGGACTTCTGGACCCAAGCTGATGACTCAGGGCTTATTGTCTGGAAAGAAAAACTCTCCAAGAGAAAAACAAAGGGAAAGAGGCTTGACCTGTGGGGGCCGGATGGTGGGAAGTTAACTAACTGCCTACAGCTGATAAGTGGCAGAAACACGGAACAGAGAATCTGGGCTTTGGCTGGAGGGGTCAACAATCTGTCTTGCAGAACTGCCGAGGGCACATCCTGTGCCCACCAGCACTGGTCCCCCTCTCTTCCTTCCTAAGCTAAGTTCTTCACTCACTATGATACAATTTCCGATTTTGTGATACTGTCAAGGTCTTTGCTGATGGCCAGCTCTGTTCCTGTCCTGACGCTGCCTGGGAATACTGTGAAACGGAACCAGCCTGTATACTTTGTAAGGCTTTGACTTTAAGATAAAAGTCAAAGATACATTATGTTTGGGAAAATTATACTTTTTTTTCCCACATGGGGGGGCGGGAACAACATGGATTTTGGTCATTTGTATTCAATGGGTTACAAATACTTGTCATCATTTAAGGGAATTGGTTACACATAATTATTGATTAGGATAAAGAAAACTGCTGCTAATCTCAAATGTTTCACATTGGTACAGGTTTTTATATGGTGATGCAAATTCAAAACCATATATATGTGTATATACATATACTCTTATTTAGAATATTATACCTATGCAATGTTCTAATGTTCTGGATTGCTGGAAGAAATCACAAAAAAGGCTTTGGAAAGTTGTATGTTGTCTGAGAAGCAAAAGGGAAAGCAAGAGACTGGAATAATGAAGAGAAAGGAAAAAAGAATTTGTTTATGTCCGGCTGAACCAGAGGAGCAAAGACAGCAAAGGCCTTACCTGAGAGTACAAGGGAAGTTATTGACGGCCAGAGGGGATATGAACAATACTGAGTTTAAATATGTCGGAGAATTAACCATCTTAGGTTAATTCTGGTTGGTTTTCTTCATTTTAGAAACAAAAACTAATGATTCTTCACTGCAGCATGTTTATGTTAAAAATGGGATCATGCTCTTTAAAAGAATACAGGACCTGAGAGGTCCATTTGATTAATGTATCAACAGGATAACAAATTGGCTTGGTTATTGTTACCAAACTTGGTGATGTTTTCAAGATTAGGTCTAAGTTTATTTAGCTCAGATATATTTAATAGATAATGGTCCTCAAACCTGTCAAAGATCTGATGGATATGGCATTTAAATTATTTGGTTAAAAAAGCTTACTATGACAAACAGAGACTCTCAGCACCTAACAATGACTCCCATTATCTCCAAAGAAGCTATGAAACAATATGACAATGCCACCTGCATTGTTGCTATCACTCACCACTGGGCAAGATGCCCCAGTGCAACACCTACTGCCGGGATATGGACAAGCGAGACACTGACAAAATAAGGTCAGCCTTCCCCAAGCTCCTCCCCCACAGGGCAAACTCTCACCTTATGGGCCTGGCAGCCAAAGACTGATGCTGTCCTGCCAATGCTGGGAAGACCACAGGAGCCAGTGATGACTAAGTAATGGACGGTCTCTGTCACTTTTTAATAGATTCAGAAGCTGCTTGGTCTGCACTCAGAATTTATCCTTCTCAGATCTCTGGTGGAATTGGGGACCAGGCTAACTGTAACTTTGTCAGCTAAACAGCACCAGACAACCAGATTCTTCACAAGGTTGCAGCCATCTTGTTAGTTCATTGATCAATGCATTAATTAGTGAGAGCTGCTAGGTCTCTTGATAAGAAACCCCCTGTGTTAATATTCAGGTTTGAAACCAAAACCAGACTCTTACGTCCTGGTCCAATTAGTCCCCAGAATAGTCTACTAACCTGATGATAAAATCTTTTACCTGATGAGATGAATCTTTGTTCCACTGGTCACCATGGTTAACTCTTGTCAGTCTTATCTGGGCCCTTAATCATCTGACTCTGACCTATGGATTTGTATAATTAATGCTTTAATCAGGTTAACTAAGGAACAGACCTCCACAGTCCAACTAATGAGTTTAAATACCAATACAAGCCCATGAACCAAAAAGAAACATCTCCAAGATTTGAGATGGTGCCCTATTGAAGGGAGGGTGGGGGTGAAAGGACAGAGCAGACTCAATAACAGGCTGTTCAGTCTTCTCTTAGGGACCAGGCCTCAGTCTCAGTTTCCTGAGACAGACCAAGCAATTTCTGAAAGAGCCACAAACAAAGCGCCGTTAATCACTGGTGCCCCGTCAATAGGGACAAGGGAGATAGGATGCACCAAGCCAGGCCCACTGAGTTAACCCCCACAGTCAGCACATACAAGGCCAGCCAGCCTCCACAGAAGCTCAGGGACAGGGCCTGGGACTTGTCCAGGTCTGCCCCCAAATGGAAAACTGTAGCCCTAACCAATTCCTCACTAACTCTGGCCAATCAGAATGCAATAATACGATTGCCACTTGCTTAAGCCAATCATATCTAAGATGACCTAACTGCCCTAGGAACTCCTTTTCATTGGGAAGCCCACACATCCCTCTCAGGATGTTGCCATCTTGCCTTTGTGAAGGATGGTCAGCTCCAGCTTGCTGGAATAATAAGTTGCTGATGGTATACGTGGATGGTGGTCTTTTGTACAACTTCTCCAGGACCCTAACAGAGGGCAGTACCAAGGATGCTTGGAAACCATTCTGGTTTTGCAGGAAAGTGTTTCAAAACGTAGTCTAGAATGCTTGACTTGGATTAGTTGCACCAATGGCTACCAAAAGGCTCAGGTCATTTAGAAAGCACATAGCATTCTGATAGGTTTTAAAATTGGGTATTTTCTTTTCTTTTCTTTTCTTTATTTCTATCTTTCTTTCTTTTTGAAACAGGATTTCTTCTCTTTTTTGATTTTTAAAGTGATGGTAATACTGCACTTTTTTCTTCAATCTTTACACTTTTTTTAAATTTTAATGAGCTATACGTTTTTCTCTGCTCCCCTTCCTGCCTCTCCCCCCCTTCAACCCTCTCCCATGGTCCCCATGCTCCCAATTTACTCAGGAGATCTTGTCTTTTTCTACTTCCCATGTAGTTAGATCCATGAATGTCTTTCTTAGGGTCCTCATTGTTGTCTAGGTTCTCTGGGATTGTGATTTGTAGGCTGGTTTTCTT
>LOJH01038340.1:0-15071 GCA_001685095.1 Ellobius talpinus | reverse complement strand
CTTTATTAACCAATGAAAGTAACATATAAGACAGATGACCCTCCTCCATCATCAAAGGATGTTGGATACTGTCAAAAAGGTACCATGAAGTACCATAAAGTACTGAGGCAGTGTGATGGTGGGGCTCATTCCACCACCAGCCAGAGGTCTACACTTGCTCAGAAGCGATCCAAACAAAACAAAATTTGGTGACCAGGATGTAGTGGGCATTTAGAAAATCAGACAAGAGTTGGTTCCACAACATTTAAAAGCTGGTCCTACTCTAAATCCTCTGGAAAGGACAGGGAGGGATGTGCCGTTGGATTTCACATCCCCTTCTTTTTCCAAACATGTGTCATCATACTCTTTCCATCCCTCTGCCGACTTCATACCCCACAAAGGTAAAATACTGAAGCCCATCACTGAATATGGATATTTTGCACCTGGCTTTCTCCAAATGTACAGTATCATAGACTAACATTTGCATTTCTGACTCTCCAGATTCCCACAGACATTGATGAGCCCAGAGGCAGTTGACAGGAGTCTCCCTGAATGGCCTAGGTTTTCTATTGGCCAATAAACCTATGCATATTAAGGTGAAACCATAATAATCATTTTAAACCATCATGTAGAGTGTGATTACAAAAGAGCTCATTTGGAAGGAACATTACAGCTTGTGGAGCCTTAAGGGATTCTCAGACGGAACATGTTGAAAATAAAGCCAACTGTTGTGGACCTTAGCTCTTTCTGGGACACATGGAAGCAAGAGGCTTCATCATAAATGTGGTGAGAAAGCAATACAAGCCTGGGAAAGTGAAAAGTGGGAATGCTTGAGACAGCCTAACCCAATGTGGTGCATATTCTTCCAGGCCTTGATGCTGAATCTGGAGAGCAGTATCTATCTGCAAGCTCATATACTGAGTACACCACTCCCTCCCTCCCTTTCGTGGCTGGGTGATGGGGGAGGTTGCCAGCAAAGGTAAACAATTTCACTTTGCACTCCACACTCACTTGCCATTTACCCAAGGCTTGCAGGAAGCACAACTCCATCTGGCCAGGCTAAATGGTGCTGAGCTTGGTATGTGACACATTCTCTCAGCCGTACAAGCCCTTCTTGCTTGGGCCTGTTGGAAGAGTATCAAGGCTGAGTTACAGTCACAAGAATGAGGGGTACTAAGCATATTTGGGTGTGAATGCATTACTTCAGAGCTCTACTGTGACTGAGAACATGAAAGGAGCAGCTAGCGTTCATTCACTAAGGAAACTGAACCCCTCTCAGTTCCAGATGGTGGCCCAGGTGCTGAAGGCACAACTGTGAAGATAGCAATCAGGATTCTTTCTTCCTGGAAATTTGTTTGCAACAGATATGGGGAAGACTGCAAACATCAGATCAGTGGACTCAGGTAAATACATATTGGAGCCTGTTTTTCTGGGGCTTGGGAGATGGCTCAGTTGTTAAGAGCATTTGGATCCAAAAACCCACATCTGCATGTTCACTAAAGTCTGTAACTCAAGCTCTAGGGGATCTGATGCACACATCTGGATGCCTTACGCACCCCCATACCCACACACACACATATACACATAATTTTTAAAAGTAGTAAATAAAACTTAAACCTGTTTCCTCCTGAATATGACAATCACATCCATGGATTTTACTATTGCAAAAGCAAATACTATTTACCCTATGCTGCTGTTTGGTTGTGGTGGGTGGTTCTGTGGGACTCTATAAGAAGTGGACCTAGTTGGAGGCCCTAACATAACTTGGGAGTCAGACAGTTCTTATATGACTTCTTGGTGTTTCCCAAAATTATTATTATAAAAGGAGCAAGCCTGGCTTCCCACTTTCTTTTTTCCAACTGTGAGATAGTATCTGCTTGCTACTACACCTCTTTCTACCATTTTTATCTGTTGCAAGATGGTATATCCAAGAAGCAGCCTCACTGAGCCCTGATCTACTGTTTAGACTTTCATTTTTTCCTTTCTAGAAACTTTAGTTTTGAAATCAGACTTTCTTTGGACCACCAGCTCCCAAATAATGACATGGAGACTTCTTATTATGAGTGCTTGGCCTTAGCTTGGCTTATTCCAAACTAGCTCTTAAAACTTAAATTAACCCATTTATATTAATCTACATTCTGCCAAGTGACTCGTTACCTCTCTTCCATAATGTACATCCAACTTCTTCCTGGTCTCCATGGTGAATCTTTGCCTCTTTGATTCTTCAACCAAGTTCTCTCTCTCTCTCTCTCTCTCTCTCTCTGAAAGTCTAGCCTTTCCTCTCCTGACTATTGACCAATTGACCATTCAGCTCTGTTTTTCTTTGCCAGCGGGTTATCAATTGCAAACAGCTTCTTGGTTGGGGTTGGGACTCCATATCTACTTCCCTTTCTCAGTGTGCTAGGACCCCTTCTGGCTTGGATCTATGCAGGTTCTGTGTGTGTAGTTTAGACTATCATTGCGTTATTTCTCTGGGGAGAGGAAAGCAAATATCTATTCATCCCAAAGAGGATGCCAATAACAAACAAAAGAAACAGTTGCCCCCAAGGCCAGCTTGGGGAAGCAATGACTCTATTGGGATTACTTACACAAGCTTGCCTGATAAGCTACATATAGACTCATGGGTGACTCAAGCAGGTGTGTCACTGGAAAACCTACCCCAGTGATAAGGACTTAATTACTGTGTTCCTGGAGCTAGTGAGCCCCCTGCACAGCTTGCAGGCAGTTCAATCAAAGAGTCTCTGCTCCTCACCAAATATTTACTATTTATAAAACCTGAGCATGGTGGTGGGGGGAATTCATGAGTCTTGTAAATATCTGAGATTTTTGAGTCTTATATGTTTTGTGACCTCCTTGAGTCTCATCACTTCCCTTGGTTTTCTGAGTCTTCTGAGCCTTACTCTATAGTCAAGATTGTAAATTGACTTGATCTTTTTTCTTCCCAAACAGATTGTATCAGCTATTTTTTAAGGTAGTGAAAAGCTGACAAACATATACTTCTTTCCTAACAAAATTAAAGGTAGTTTAAAGCAAATCCATTATTCGAATCACAAACACTTAAAATGTGGACTGCATCCATCACTTTATTCATTTCTGTAACAAAACACTTCCAAAAAAACAACTTTAAGAGAAAGGGTTTATTTTGGTTCTTGGTTCCAGGAAAAGCCCCAATGGCAGAGAAAGTATGGTGACAAGAATATGAGGCAACTGGTTAATCGTAGCTACAATTTTGCTGACTCATTCTCATTCACTCCAGGACCACGGCCCATGTAATGGTTGTACCTCCAACAAAAGACCCCATCCATCTCTGCTAACCTAGTCCAGAAACTCTCACCCAGACATGCTCAGAGGCTAGCCTCATCTAGATGATTCCTCCCAGGCATCATCCTATAGCCTTGTCTCAGATTATTCCAGATCCCATCATGCTGGCAATCAAGATTAACTATCATAGAAGCCAATGAAACTAAATTTCTGATTAAAGATACAGGGACACTTATTTACCTTCTGAACTAGATATAAACCTTGTCTTCATGTCATGTTGGCTTGTTATTTTTCCCTACTACCACACATAGGCTTGCTTCTCTCCCCAAAACAAGCTGTGGATGCTTACAGTAAGGATGCCCAGTATAACCAGTCATTCACACCCTTACTTCCCATGCTCTGTTCCACCTCATTCCTCTCCAAGCTGTTTATGCCTCCACATTGCCAGGTAGAGTTTTTTCAATTTCATTAAAGACTTTTCTGTTCTTAGTTCCTACTTCAACTTCCTTAGCTATGTTCCTTAGTAGGAACCATGGCCTTAGCTGGATCTAAGACAATTCATTCTTGTTTTTCTTTTTAATTTTTCTTTTCTTTAGTTTCTTTCTTTCCTTCTTTCCTTTTTTATGCATGTAGAGAGAGTATTCTTGCCCACTAATGCTTTAAATGTTGATAGTCTCCCAAGAATGGTTTACAATCTCTCCTCACAGCATCACCTTCTTTCTCCTAACTTCTATTACCTATTCTAAGGATGCACAAGCAGCTGATGTGTCCAGTTCAGGGCTCCCCTCTGAGCTAAGGAACAATATGATAGATTCTTTCCTGGCAATTTTCCCTGAGATGCACCAGAAATACTTCAAAATCACCACATATATAACTAAATCATATTTAATAGCTATTCTGCTCAAGCTGGATTTGATCTCCTGGGCTCAAGAAATATACCTAATTCTGCCTCCTGAGAAGCTGAGTTACAGGAGTGTACCACCATGCTTCATCAAACTCTTAATCTAATTTCCAACAAAGTCCCCTGTTTCTATTAAGAGTACCAACTATGAGTCACAACTGGAAACTTCAGGGACAAACTTTCTCTTTTCTTATCCATCATTCTTCCATCTTGAAAAGCTTAAATAAATCATCTCAGTGTAGCATTGATTCTACTTCAAGGCTCCCCTGTCTATGATCAATCCAAACTCTCAAATCTGCTTCTACTACTGGAGTCCACAGGAGCATTTTCTTTCTACCAGACCACTGCAAAAACATCCTACACTTTTACCCTTTTCTGGTGCACTCTCAGCATTACACCAAGGTGATTTTTCACAACCAGTAGCTGATAATATTACTCTCCTAATTGAAAGCTTTATAAATCTTAGATTCAAGTTCAAACTCTTCTCAAGGCCAACCTAACAAGGTCTTTGCCCCTTGCCTTCACTGTTCAGCAAACTGACATTCCAGTATTTCAATCAAACTACATACCTTCCTGGAGGGCCTCAGATCTTGAATTTCCCCATTGTCTGTATTTCTCTTCTCACATCATTCAAATTTCTACTTTGATAAAACTTCTTTTTCAGAAAAATACTCACTGACCCCTGTTGGAGGAGGGCCGCTTGTTGGTTCCCGGCTGCCCAGCTAGCTTAGACCTGAAATAATCACACAGAAACTGTATTAATTAAACCACTGCTTGGCCCATTAGTTCTAGCTTCTTATTGGCTAACTCTTATATTAATTTAAGCTATTTCTATTAATCTGCAAATCACCATGTGACTGTGGCTTACCAGGTAAGGTTCCCAGCATCTATCTCCAGTGGCTCCATGGCTTCTCTCTGACTCTGCTCTTTTTTTCTCAACATTCAGTTTAGTTTTTCCCACCTAGCTCTGTTCCCCTTTAGCTCTGCTATTGGCCCAAAGCGGTTCCTTTATTCATTAATGGTAATCACAGAAACCAAGGAGAAATCATACAGACCCCCAAAACACAGGCACCCCTTATTTCATAGAAGCAATACTGTTTCTTGTTTCTATCCTTTATAATAACTGGCATTAAATGTTCCACATATAATCCTCATGCAGGAATAGGAGCTCCACAAGGTGCATGACAAGTTCCTTGGAATAATCAATGAGTGAATGAATTGGCAATTACAAGAACCTCAAAAACCCTATGTTACACATTGAGAATAATAACATGTGATCCAAAGGATAAATACTGCATGCCTCCTTATTCACTGAGTTCTCTTATGCATTTTCAACCAAATACATGGCAAATATGGTTTTGTCTTCACAAGCAGATGACCTGCCTGGTAAGCCAGGCACATTTCATTAATTCATTCTCAACTTTAACTAATTCATCAGTTATTTGATTCCCTCAAATCTCATTTTCTGCCTTTGCTTCACAGCATAAGCAGCCAAGAATTTGATACGAAAAATACCTTTATAATGTGTCAAGTCTAGTTATATCTGTTTATCTGCCATATATCAGGTCACATTTGTGTCTCCTATCCATACAAACACATTTTAAAGGGCAATGGCTAGCATCATCTTGGCCTCCATTCTGCTTAGCTCTTTTCATTTTCAGTACTTTGTTGCTGTTGTTGTTGCCATTTTCATATCTCCCACTCCTGATTTTTGTGCCTCACAGTAGATCCCTATCCAGTTCTACCTGAGTCTTACTGCATTAGAAGTCCTCCATTGAATCTGGTTGTTTCTGATACATGACGAGCCATTTCAAATTGGAATGGCTGAAAACAAAAGTATACATGTGAAAGTAAGCGTGGGTAGCCATATAGCAAAGGCAGACACCTGGAAGAGTTTCATATGAAATAACATATAGACAATCAATGATCAATGCCACAAATCATGAAAATGATTGCTGTTGTGGTGGTTGTTTTTAAATCATGGAAATACTATGAAATCACTTTGCCAATAACAGTGGCTGAAAAACCACATGGCCAGCCCCTACTCTTTAGGGGCATAGAAAGGAACAACAAACAGCGTTTCTGTTGTCATTAGATTATTAAATTTAAGCTTTGATTTTTCAAAATTTCCCATGGGAAGGTAGTACAACACATTTCTCACCAAACAGCCTATTTCCTTTGAAATCATGAAATTCCAAATAAATTACAAGAAAGGTCAGACTGAAATTAAAGCTATAATTTCATTGGATGACTTGTTTCCAACAGACAAAGCCGTTTTTCTTCACTTCATCACTTTTATTGAATTTTTGGGTCATTTAAAAGGATAAGGAAAAACAAAAGCAATATCCAGAGGGAATGAACACATACAATGTGGTTATATAAAATAAAAAGTATTAAGGGTCTCATTAATTATGAAATACTAATTTATAAGCAATGGCAAAAGTAACCTTGGGTAGCCATATAGAAAAGGCAGACACCTGGAAGAGTTCATATGGAGTAACAGTATAGATAAGGTGCTGATGAAATGGCTCAATGGGTAAAATATGCTTGTTTCCAGCCTGAAAACCTTGAGTTTGAACCCTTGAAGAAGAGAACCAACTCCCACAAGTTGCCCTCTGACTTGCACTCATAAACCATAGCACACATGCAGTAGCATATGCCCTACAATATTAAAATATAATAAAATATGTAATCTGACAGAGGGTTGGTATCTAGAATATACAATGAATATATACAACTAAAAATTAATAAAAGCAGCAACCCAATTAAAATGGTCCATGGAACAAAACAAAACATTCCCCAAACAAGAAATACAAATGACAAGTAAATACTCTTAAAAGTGTTGAATATCCTTAGCTGTTAGGGAAATGCAGTTTAAAACGATGTCCAGATTCTTTCTCAACTCAGTCACAATAGCCAATGAGCACCATTGCTGGCAGGGATATGCTGAAATGGGAACATGTTGATGGGAGTGTAACATAGTGCAGTCACCATGGAAATTGATCTTGAGATCTCTCATATAGAAAATGCAGGCTACTCCATTTCATATGGAGTATCAACACAGACAAGGAACTAATGAAATGGCTCAGCAGGTAAAATGCACTTGCTTCTAAGCCTGACAGAAATAGCATTACCCTATAACCCAGCTATGTATCACTCCTAGGCATATACCCAAAGGACTTTACATCGTACCTCAGAGACATTTGCATCTCTACATTATCTGAAGCTCAATTCACAATAGCTAAGAAATAGAACCAGCCTACATATATTGGACTGACTATATTATTCTGAAACAACAACAGCAAAAACAACAAAAAGATAGCAAAGAATTTGGGTCACCTTGGTGTCTCCAATATAGCTGAAACTATCTACCAAAGAATGACTCTAAATTATACCCACACCCACACCAGTGGAGGTCATACTGTTCCTGGTAAGATTCCACAGAATCTTAGTCACCAGTCAAGCTCTGAACACCAGGAATAATCTTCCCACATGTTGTTCCTCAAAGTCCAATGCCTCCACCAGCACTCTTGAAATTCTATGTCCTTCATAACCTGTCAGCTTTCTTCCTATCCCTTCTCATCAAAATCTTTCCTGTGCTTATATCTTATCAGTATATCCCAAATCATATGACTTTACTCAACAACAAGGGATACTAGAAAAACATCTGGCTTCTACCTGCCTTCTTCAAATCATTCTTCAAACATGGAAAGACCTTTTAGAAAATTCTTTATGGTCATAGCACATGAAAATATCCATACCATGTCTACAAATGTGGTTCAGTTGGAAAAGTGTTTGCCCGGCATGCATCAAAATCCTGGGTACAATGCCCAGCACCACATACACTGGGTGTGGTGGCATGCTCTGCAACCCCAGCACTCTGGAGATAGAAACAGGAGTATGGAAAGTTCAAGGTCATCCTTAGCTGCATAGTGAGTTGAAGACCAGCCTATGAGAACGTGTACATACAAATATATAAAACATACATAATAAATACTCATACTGGTCTTGACCACCTCTTTCCAACACTGAGTCCAGATGTTTTAGGTGGGGGAAGGATTAGAACACGCCGTGGTATAGACAAGACACACAGTCTTCTTGTACCTCACACTCACTCCGACTAGACAAAGGTCCTCATGATGTTGCTTCTTTCCTGTTAACAAAAGGTTTAAGTCAAGCTTTTGCTTCCACCAGTGCCATGAAATGATGGGGGAAAGTGAATCTAAGAATTGCTGCCACTGCAGAACAAACCTACATTCGTTTTATAGAGGTTTTGTCTGCTTCACACACAGTAATGATTAGCTAACAATCACTATTGTATTTTAGCAAGTACATTGAGCCTTGTTAAAAAAATAAAATAAAATGCTTCTATACCTCTTAGAGAGCAAAGCTAAATGCCTGAACAATGATAAATTCACTGGAAGCCACAGAGAGTGGAAAAGTTTCAAAGAATAACAAAGGCTATTTCTCACATAATCACAGGCTGAAAAGAAGGCCATGTTGGCAAGACAAAGAAATTCATTTAAAAGAGGGACTCAAAGCAAGCTATTGGGGTGAATCTATGCTGTTAATATCACAAAGATACCAGCAATTGTCTGGCTTGATTTTATGAAACAAAGATTAGTGACATCAAACCAGGAGAAGAGTCAAATTGTTTGTGCTAAATGTATCTTTGCAGGGTAGAGTAAATCCTGATACTATAGGGAAGGCAGTTCAAAAATTATTAAGTCACTTTTGACCTCTAGCAGAAATACATACCCCATATCTATATAAAAGCAACAAATCTTGTGAACATCTGAACCATGTCTTAAAATTTTGAGAAAGCTGATTGTCTCAGACAATATTTATTGTGATATTTCAAATAATTTTTTCTAGAAAAAAAATTTTAGAAGGGTTTTCATCTTAAAAGCACCTCATGCTTTAACTTTATTATTATTATTGGTGTTGAGAGTGTCTGTGTGCCTTGCCACAAGTGTCAAAGGTAAGTCGAAGGTGTTATTAGTTCCCAAGGAATTCTGGTGATCCAACTCAAGTTACCAACTAAACTACTTCATTGATCCAAGAATACTCCATAATTTTGAATGTTTCAGTGTCATTGGACTGTCTTGATCACTCTGAAATACATGCAGATAAGCATCCATCTTGAGTTTATTTATAAGTAGATACACTTTTATACAGAATCAAATTCACATTTAAGTACTGTGAGTATAAAATGTATATCCAATTGTAGTTGAATTTTGTCTTTTATTTGTTAAAAATGGCAATGAATATATAAGAAGATCCTGGCACTGGACCCATGAAGAAGTGACCCCAAATTTGTTTTTATTAAGTTTTGATGGCCTTAAGAAAGGTTGGGCATAAAAACTCAAACTAGTCATCATTTTTTCCCTTAAGTAAATTTCATGTTGAATAAAAATACTTTGATCAAAATAAATATTTTAAGCATGACAGCTTTAATATTTTAATAAATATTTTAAGCATGACAGCATGCCTAGGGTGACTTTCCAAACTGTAGAAAAACTTAAAAATCTCACCATTCAGTTCACGTAGCCAATTTCTTAAAGCCATGCTTTATTAAAAGATAGCCCTCTCCTAACAAGAGTGTAGCTGTCAGGCTGGATGAAATGCCTGACTGTGTTCTGCAACCAGCCTGCCTCCCAAGTCCAGCTGTTCCTCACTTTGTGCTAAGTAGCAGCCAAACTCCACATACCCAGACTCCACCACTTTTCAGACAGTCCCTTGGAAAGTAATCATTGTTCACAATCCCCAAGCCTCTGAAAGAATCTTTCCAATTCACTTCATAGGTTGTTCTGCAGGAAGTATAGCAACTAATTCCCCTATCTCCACTGACCTTGGGGATGCAGCCGGTCTCTCTGGGATTGCTGGGATGGGAATGTTCTCCGGCCTCCACTGCCATGCTCCTCATCAACTGCAGAGACAGAGATGAATGGGAAAGGTGGATGAATGACAAGCAGGTGATTTCCCAGACACTGGTGCTAATCAGACTGTGACATTAAGCCCAGACAGAGAAGAATTGTGCTCACAGTGAGATGGAGAGCATGCCCTTTATCTGAATGTTTCTGGGCATGAATAGTTGGTCATCGGTAAAACAGTAAAGTTTAAGAAAAGTTCGTTCCAACTTGATGCATCCCTCCTACCCCCAAGTTTCCTAGGTTCTTGCATCATTGCCTTCAGCTGCTCTGAACCATTGCAAATCTCATATCTGAAAAAATGAAAATAAAGCCACTAAGTGTTTGTTTTGTAAAAGGAGCTACTCAGAGCAGCTAGGCCAAGAGCTAGACTAGTGTCAGTTTTCATGAGTGACATCACTCAGTTCAGGACTGGAGAGCATATCTTCTAGCTGCTATGCTAGTTCAGTCTAAGAAACCTACCATGACTTGTGTAAGGTATCATCTCCTCCTGCTGGCTCTGAATTTTGGTAGAAACAAGTTAAAAATCCTCTCTCTCCCTTCCCTCTCCTTCTCCTTCCTCTTTTTCTTTTTTCCTCTCTATCCTTATTATTACTGTTTCAAAAGCCAAGGTAACAATACAAAACCGATTATCTATTTCAATGCAAAATCGTGAGTGATTTACATGTGTAGCTGGAGTAGAATTTAAGAGGAAATGCCCATAGTATGTGGGAGTCACTTGCCCCACATAACGCACAGCCCCAGGGGACACTATCTCCAAGCCAATGACCTGACAGGACTAGTCATTCCCCATCCTTTCCTCTTCTTTCTGCTCTGCAAACTGGTACAGACACGACCTCCATTGCTATTGAATGGGGTGGACAGCAAACCATCCCTCTTCTCAAATTTGTCATTGGAATGGGATGAGAAGTCACCCTAATGTGCACTTACATGAAGAGTAGCTCCTGTAAAGGGTGGGCTGAATGGCAGAGTTAATAAACCACTGGGCAAAAGGCGGTTTCTCACCTGAGAACTTAAGTGCTACAGTGAATTTAACAAGGAGCTCTTGACATTCTATTTCATAAAAAGCATTTTATTCTCAAATTGTACCCTTGATTTATAAACCACAGAGTGAGGGCTCATCAATGGCCATGGGGAATAATTCTCTTCCTAAATATCAAGGTTTAATTTACACATGTCAAGACAGAAGCCAATTTATTTGGCTTACAATATAACTCAAAGTGTCTCTAATTTATGTCATTATAATTTTGAAAAATTACCTTTGAAAATAAATTAAACCATTGTCTATCTTCACAATTAGGCATTAGGCTTTGGAAATTTTTGGAAACCAAGGGTTTTAGTTATCACCACAAACTCTGAATGAGAAGATCCTGTCCTCCCCCTCCCTATAGATTTAAAGTAGGAATAAGAGAATATTTCTCTGAATTGTTCAAAAATATTTAGGACTTATTTTTGTTAAGAATCTTAAGGGCAAGTTTACATTATTCACCTTAAAAGAATTTGCCAGAAGATTTAATGTGACAGACATTTTAGGCATACTTTGTTTTCAAACAAACACAAATTTTGGAGAGTAGTGATTTCATTAGTATATATGGGTTAGATATTGAGTCAATAAATCAATATCTCAACAGAAAATGCATAGCACACTCAATATGTACACTTCTTGGAAATTTTGTACAGTTTACAAAGGTGAGATAAGGATGGTGATGTAAGAACCCAAAGGTGATCGACATATAGGGACAAAGAAAGGAGTTCTTTCCACATCTTGGAAGGAGAGACTCCAATATTGAAAGCCATTCCCGGCTCAGTGGCCTGGGCAAGGTTGGTTCATTGCCATGGAAGAGTAAGAGATTGAAAACCTTCATCTGGCTCTTTTGCCTCCTTGATCTTGACTTTGTCATTTATCTTATTTTAATTTTTGTTCAGAAACTTCTGTTTTCCAATACAAACTGGGATTATGAGAAGGCGACAGCTCATTAGTGTGACATACAGTGTTTGACCTTTGGAAACAGGCAGTACATTGGAGAGAGATGGCTAATGGCTTAAGAAGGGGCAGGTGGATGATGTCAGCTCACCTATCAAATTCAAGGTATTGTACTTGGTACTGGATGAGGACATGAAGATGGGTAATGATCCAGTCTGCCCTCAGGCAGCCTATGTTCTATTAGTGAAAGACTCCTGGAATTTAGATAAATGAAATATAGGGAGTGGAGAGAGAGCTCAGTCAATTAAGTGCTCACCACATAAGCATGATTTTAGGTCCCCAACACCAAACACAGACATAGTAGCATGAACCTATAATTCAAGTTCTGGGAAGGCAGAGAGAAGTGGATCCCTGGAAGTTCATAGCCAGCTAATCTTACATAATGGTAGGCCCTAGGTCCAGCGAGAGTCCCTAGCTCAAAGTATAAGATGGACAGCAATTAAGAGGGCTACCTGACATCAACCTATGGCATTTACATTCAAGAACATGGATGTGTGTGTACACACACATGCACCGAAATAAATGAAATGCGAATGATTTTTCTATTTCCCCTAAAGGATTATAATGAAGACAATTATTACACTAGCATTATTCTTTCATGCTTGTGTGGAAGCCCTTCTCTTAGGAACAGCATCCTTACTGTCTATAGGGTAGTGGTTCTCAGACTTGAGCAGGCAAGTAACTCACCAAAAATGATTCACAAAACACAGACTTGTGTGATAGCCATCATTTACCCCCTTTTCATTATTATTTTTCATTTATTGAAAACAGATTATTTTCTCATGCAATATGTCATGATTATAGTATCCCCTCCTTCTGTTCTTCCAAGTCCCTCCCACCTCCCCTCCTACTCTTTTTCTGTCTTACAGTAAGAAAGAACAGGCTTCTAGGAGATAATAACCAAACATGACAAAATAAAATACATCCAAACCATCACATCAAGGCTAGACAAGGCTACCTAACAGAAGGAAAACAGCCCCAAGAAGTAGACACAAGAAGCACAGACCCACTCGTTCATACACTCAGAAGTCCCATAAAACTGCTAGGGTGAAAGCTACATCATATACAGAGAGGACCCTTGTAGGTTCTGTTCCAGCTGTTTCAGTCTCTGTGAGTTTATATGCATTTTGCTGCCCTCCATCCTCTCTGGCTTTGACTCCCCTATTGTAGGGTTCCTTGAGCTCTGATGAGAGGGGTTTGATGGAGACATCCCATTTAGAGCTGTGTGTTTCAAGATTTCTCTCTCTCTTTATATAATGTATCATTGTGGGTACAATCCCAAGTGGTATTGATGCTATTGGTGCCCAGGGACCTCAGTCTAAGAAGTTCTACTTTTTCTTGCCTTCAACCCTGTGCCTGTTGCCAAGCTGTCAACTCCTGCTCATCAATGTTGGGTCCACAGTGCATGCCTGACCAATCAGCATCATCTTATCTCCTGAGTCCTCCTGGAGGACTGAAGTTACTCTGACGTGGGACTTCCTATCTCATTGCTCCTCTCCTCTAGAAATCAGACCAGTTCTTATTTGCACACAACCCTGTTAATTATGGAAATTTATCTTCTGGGAAGAATTCAAGCGCCATGCCAAGACTTGGTAACAAAAACAAAAACACATCACAGCACTACTTACTATGAAAATGTTCAATTATTTGAGTTTGATGAAATAAAGTATGACAGAATCATAGAATGGTATTTCACAAACCTGTTAAAATTTTAATGCAAAAAAAATGTATTAGAGTCTGGAGAGATGTCTCAACAGTTAAAAGTGCTCTCTGCTCCTGCAGAGTACCTGAGTTCAGTTCCCAGTACCTACATGATGGCTCACAACCATCTATAACTCCAGTTCTATGGGACCCAGCACCCTCTTCTGGTACTTGAAGGTACTGCAAACTATTGTGTTGTAATATCCTCAACTTGGAGGAAAGCTCATCAAGACATGGGATGCCCTAAAGGAGGTGACACATTCTGTCCTGCAGCAAAGTTTCTTAAGCTCAGGAAGCAAACAACTCAAAGATATCAGAAAGTCTTGCAACTGACCATATTCACTTTTCTCCTCTCTCCTCTGGTGTGGGAAGTCCTTCTGTATATGTGTTGTTTTCATTGGTTAACAAATAAAGCTGTTTCAGCCAGTGGTTTAGCAGAATAGGACAAGGCAGGAATTCCAAGCAGATAGAAGAAGAAAGAAGGCAGAGTCAGGGAGAAGCCATGTAGCTGCCACAAGAGACATAAGCTCGCACCAGAGCAGCCAGAACTTTGCCAATAAGCCACAACTGTGTGGTAATGCACAGATTAATGGAGATGGATTAGTTTAGGATATAAGAGCTAACTGAAAATATGCTTAAGCTATTGGCCAAACAGTATTGCAAATAATATAGTTCCTGTGTGATTATTTTGGGTCTGGGCAGCCTGAAACAAGTGAACAGCCTCCATCAATAGATTGATTTGCCAACGTGGAGCCAGCTATATCCACATAAAACCTAAAATGCTTAGAAAGGAATTCTCGACACAAAAGAACAGAGATAAGCATGGCTTTTTGGTAGCCAGTATTTTTTTAATGGACTCGGTTTTCTGGCAGTGAACAGGGGTGCTGCAGCTCCTTTAAGAGAGGCACAGTAAAAACTGTGTGGCTTCTTTAAAAAAAGGGTGGCTTCCTGGTTCACCAGCACAAATGGCTCTGAATCTTTCAGGAGGTCCGGCTACAGAACATTTAAATGTGGTTCATGAGCAGAGTGCTACAACTTGCTTAATGGCAACATAAACCGGTCATGTGCCTGAAATTGGCAGTGAAACACATATGCTCCTGGGCGCACAAATCTATTTCAAGAGGATGATGGGCATTGCACAGGCTCCTTATGGAGTTTGTTAGACATTTGGGCAAGAAACTGCTCTTTCCTGGTCTGCTTGATGTTATGCTGTTTGAACTGGACATGCAGGACCCACAGAAAATTGACTGATGAATTTGCCTAAAGGTGAGATGGTCCTTTGTGGTTCCTGATTCATGAAAGAAAAAAAGAGTCT
>LOJH01038339.1:3090-15071 GCA_001685095.1 Ellobius talpinus | reverse complement strand
CGGGAGCTGGGCTGGACGAAAAGCAGGCCTGCTCCCCTTTCACTACAATCCACTCTAATAAATTCCATATACATACATACATACATACATATGTACATACATATGTACATATAAATCCTACCAGTTCTGTTCCTTTAGAGAACTCTGACTAATAAAGCTTAGTAGAGAGCTTTTCTGAAAAACATTGTAAGAGATGCCTCAAACAGGATGGAAACATCGAGATATTTACTATGGTGGTATCTATCCAGTTTATGCTTAGAAACTTAAATTTCTGGATTTAACTTAACACAGTTGTACCACTGAGAAGTTGAATTTTCAAATTTATAATAAGAAAAAAAGGACTACTTTTGTGCCTGTATGATTCATATTCAAAATAGTCTTCATGACTGAATGGGTACTTAGGCCCTCTTCAGTGCCAGTACCATGTCTTATTGGTTCTTCTATTCAAACTTGTGGTTGTTTCCAAGGGCAGTGTAGTTGACCCTGTCCTCACTTTTCTCGAAAGGAAAGCAGTGGCTGCTCCAGCTTGCTTTATCTCCTGTTCTCCTTGCCTGGATAGTTACTGTCCTAGCAATGTGACTGACTAAGATGCATTCTTTTCTCTAAATGATTCCTAGCTACTACTGTCTCCTCCACAGAACTTTCCAGTTGTTCTTAGTGACTACTTCCATTCTTGCTAGAATCTGCTTTTCTCAAATTGGATCCTTTACCACAGCAATGGGGGGTATTTGTAAATGATGCATGCATAAATAAGCCTCTGACTAAAGAAAATTAGTTTGGGGCTCCACAAAGCCAGTTCAAGCACTAGAGATAAATCCTAATCTCATTGCCAGTGGTCCCACAGGTTGCCCCAGCCACACGATTATCACCCACATTCAAAGGGTCTAGTTTGGGCCTATGCATGTTCCCCCACTGTCAGTCTAGAGTCAGTGAGTTCCCACCAGCTCAGGTCAGCTGTTTCTGTGGATATCCACATCATGGTCTTGACCCCTTTGCTCATATTATCACTCCTCCCTCTCTTTGACTGGACTCTGGGAGCTTGGCCCAGGGCTTAGCTGTGGATCTCTGCATCTGCTTCCATTGGTTGTTGGATGAAGTTTCTATGATGACAAGGTAGTCATCAATCTGATTACAGGCAGGGGAAGGTCAGTATCCTCTCCACTATTGCTTAGGATCTTAGCTGGGGTTATCCTTGTGGACTCCTGGGAACTCCTCTAGTGCCAGGTTTTTTTGCTAGCCCCACAATGACTGCCTTAATCATGAGATCTTTTTCCTTGCTCTCCCTCTCTGTTATATCTCCACCTTGGCCATCCTGTTCCTGTTCCATTCTGTTCCTTCTCATTCTCCTCCTCTCTTTTCTTCTCCCCTCCCCTTTGGCCCACCCCTCTTCCCCATGCTCTCAATTTTCTCAGGAGATTTTTTTCTATTTCCCCTTCCCAGGTGGATCCATGTATGTCTCTCTTAGGGTTCTCCTCAATACCTAGCTTCTCTGGCTGGTTATCCTTTGCTTTATGTCTAATATCCACTTATGAGTGAATACACACCGTGTGTGTCTTTCTGGGTCTGGGTTACCTCACTCAGGATCATTGTTTTTTTTTCTAGTTCCATACATTTTCCTGCAAATTTCAAGATGTCATTGATTTTTGCCACTGAATAGTACTCCACTGAGTAAATGTACTGATGTGGGATGTCCTTCTGTATATGTGTTGCTTTTGTTGGTTGATGAATAAAACTCTTTCAGTCAATGGCTAAGCAGACTAAAGCCAGGAGGGAAATCTGAACAGAGATAGAGACAGAGAGAGTAGAAATGCCATGTAGCTGTTGAAGGAGAAAGATGCTCAGAACTTTTATCCATAAGCCACATCCTCGTGGCAATACAAAGTTTAATAGAAATGGGTTAATTCAAGATGTGAGAGCTAGCTAGAAATATCCTGAGTCACTAACCAAGCAGTGTTTTAATTAATCTACTTTCTGCATGATTATTTGGGTGTGGGAGGCCAGGAACCAACAAACAGTCTCTGCTTATAATCTACCTCATTTTTTTATCCATTCTTTGGTTGAAGGAAATCTAGGTGGTTTCCAGGTTCTGTCTATTAGAAATAATGCTGATGTGATCAGAATTGAGGATTCTTTTTGGAAGGATACCTTCCAAAAAGGATACCTCAAAGTGATGTTTCAGACTTTGTTGACTCCCTATGGGAAACATTACCCTCCCTAAGGAGTTGATAGGGGATGGAGTGGGTAGAAGGTTGGGGAAGCAGGAGAAGGGGAGAGAACTGGGATTGGTATGTAAAATGAGAAAAGATTGCTTTAAAAAATAGTAAAGGAAAGTTCAAAAAAGAAAAATTGTTTTATTGAATATCTCAGCACTTTTTAATGTAAAATGCATTTTGGTCATCCCAGAATGGTAGGGTATTTGAGTATCATATGCATATTTTACCCTGGCACATTTATCAAATTATATTCAATAAATGAATGTTTTGAATTAGAAAGGCCCACATACTTGGTCCACAGCTGGTGGAATTATTTCAGAAGCATTAGGCAGTGGAACCTCATTGGAGAAGATGTATCATTTGCTGTGTGTTTTGTAGTTTCCAAAGACAGGCGCCATTCTCAGTGTTCATTCTCTCCCCATTCTTCTCCCCCTTCCTACCTCCCTACCTCTTTCTTACTCTCTCTGCCTTCTACTTGTAGATCAAGATGTAAACTCTCAGCTGATCCTGATGCCATTCTTTGTTCCATCACCATAAGCTCTAAGGCCCTGAAACTGTCAACCCAATTAAACACTTTCTTTTCTAAGTTGTCTTATTCATGGTGTTTTGTCACAGCAATCAAAAAGTTACCAAATTTGTACCAGGTAGTGGGATACTGATATGACATGTTTAACCATGATGTTTTTTTTTTCTTTTTTAGGAATGTGTAAGATTAGGTGTTTGGACTAGAAAGGTAGTTGAATGCTGGGAGCAGGGCTTATGGGGCTATCCTAGTAGGAGCCTGGAAGACAATGGTGTTGAAAGTTATATTGGATGTGGAAGTCCAGCTCAAGAGGTTTCAGAAGGGAACAATATTAGCAACTGGGCTAGAAGTCATTCTTGAGATACTTTAGCAAAAACTGTAACTGATTCTTCCATTGTCCTAAGAATTAACATGAGGCCAAACTGAACATTAATGAAACATATTAGGTTTCCATTGTTGACAGAGGTTGCTGTCACACTCAGTCCTGAAGCCATTCAATCCCAAAGAAGTAAGTACACAGAGACTTACATTAATTATAAACTGATTGGCCTATTAGCTCAAGCTTCTTATTAA
Organism: Ellobius talpinus; assembly: GCA_001685095.1. Classification (NCBI taxonomy): domain Eukaryota; kingdom Metazoa; phylum Chordata; class Mammalia; order Rodentia; family Cricetidae; genus Ellobius; species Ellobius talpinus. The sequence continues at coordinate 11,762 of LOJH01038339.1, read as the reverse complement.
ATAACTCTTACATCTTAAATTAACCCATGATTCTTGTATGTGTTAGCCATGTGGCTTGGTACCTTATATCAGTGAGGCATTCTCATCTTGCTACTTCCGCATCTGGGTGATGACTACAGACTAAGCCTTTCCTCTTCCCATAATTCTTTTATTCTGGTCACCCTTCCTATAATTCCTGCCTGGCTACTGGCTAATCAGAGTTTTATTAGACAAATGAAAGTGACAAATCTTTACAGGGTACAAGACCGCTATCCCACAGTATTTCATACTACCCCTCAAATGTCCATTAATATTAACTTTCTTAGCACATATTTCCTCCCACAAATCCCACGCCTCCTCCTGACTTGATTCTCCCATTCCAGCTTATTATCTCTTCTAATTCCCTTTCCTAATGAGCTCTATCTGTCTCCTTTAGTCCCTTACTCTTTCTATACCCTCTGTGGTTCTATAGATTGTAGCTTGGTTATCAATTACATAATAGCTAATATCCACATATGAATAAGCCATACCATATTTGTCTTTCAGGCTCTGGGATACCTCACTAAGAGTGATTTTTTTCTATATCCATCCATTTACCTGCAAATTCCATGCTTTCTTTTTTCCTGTCTGAGTATTTATACCCCATTTTCTTTGTCTGTTATTCTTATAAGGGACATTTAGTTTTTTCCAGCTTTTGACAATTATAAATAGAGCACCAGTGAACATGGTTGAACATGATCTCTGTTGTAGGATGAAGCATCCTTTTGGTAAATGCTATAGATAGATCTTGAGATATATAGATTCCCATCTTTCTGATGGAAACTGTCACATTGATTTTTGTAGTGGTTGCACGAGTTTTCACTCCCACCACCAATGAAAGAGTGTTCCCCTTACTCCACAGTGCTACCAGCATGAAAGTGACACTTGTTTTGTCTATTTTAGTCATTCTGACAGGTGCAAGATGAAATCTCAAAGCAGTTTTAATTTCATTTTTCTGATTAGTAAGGTTGTTGAACATTTTTAAGTGTTTCTCAGCCATTTGAATTTCCTCTACTAAGAATTCTCTGCTTACATCTATACCCCATTTTTAAAGTGGATTATTCAAAACTTCATAAAATATATAAATATGTAAATACAGTCTAAATGAAACTGCTAAATAATGGGGGAGATAGAATCCCAATGGGACATCTCTTGACAACAAACAAAGCTTCCAGTACTGGGATTGGGTTATATCTAATTGAGCTATTGGCCAAAGGGGTCCCATGGTAACCCACAAACAACCCAGGCTACAAACAGCAAGGCCCGACTGAAGAAGATAACAGATACACAAGTCATTGAAAATGGAGATGTCAAGCCGGTACCTACATAAAGTCTTCATTCCTGTGTTCTTTTGTCTCTGATATATGAAGGTACTCTTCATGCTACCAAAAAGAAACATAGACACCAAGCCAGCCACAACATCTTTGATTTACAACAACACTGTATTGCCTGCAAGATATGCTAAGAAAATCATTACACAAAACATGTAGGAGTAATCAACTAATGTCTGATTTGGCTTCAGGTTTATTTTAACTTATTGTATTTTATTGTTATTTTTAAATGGATGGATGAATGAATGGATGAATGAATGAATGAATGAATGAATGAATACTACCACTTGTGTAAAGGCTAATAACTGAGCTGTCATAAATATCTGCTGGGAGAGGGAAAAGCAATTTTCTCCAATGGAATGATACTGGGTATATCAATCACTCCAGGGCTGGCCTTATGTTCAGGAGCAGTTAATCAAGATATAATGGACTACAGAATTTTCTTTGTTTCTGTATGTGTGTGCGTGCACATGTGCATGCATATACACACACACATACACACTTTTATTTGGTCAAACTTTGATGTTTGCTTGTTTTTCTTTTTGTATGCTGTTTTATTTTGTTTTCTTGGATTTTGAAGGGGGTGTTGTGTTGGGCTTTTTGTTTGAGAAAGAATTTAACGTTCGGTGGGAAGAGTTTGGAGAGAGGACCAGGAAGGACTTGGGGGAGGGGAATATATGATTAAAATATATTTAAATTTAGAAATTGTTTTAAATAATAAAAATATAATTAAAAAGAAAAAATAATGTACTAATTTCTTGCGAAAAGAGGATTTTAACATAGTTTAATAGTAACTGTTTTACGTGGTTTTTTAGTAAGTACTCATACATGGGTTTACAACAAAAACAATATAAGTGGGTAAAAAGAAATATAAATATGGACCAGAAGATATAAGGAGATTGGGAAGAGGCCTGATCTGAAAGGGAAGAGTGCCCATGGAGCAAGACCCCACCCAGTTAAGCTTCCAAGTTGTGACAGAAAAAGAATTAAGAAATTTTCTGTTTTTAAAAACAAGAAGAAATGAAAGCTACTGAAAATATGATTCAAGAAGGCCAGGATTTATCCCAAGCAAGTGACCAAACTTGGCAGTGTCATCCGTACAGTTCTGGCTTAGAGTCACAGGCAACATGCAAGTAAAGGAGCTGAGAGCCTTCCTCCATGTTTGAGGAGGGCTGCTGAGTCAGGGCTTTGTGCAGCAGGTAGAACCTGCAGGAAGACTCTGAGAGGTCAAGAGCCCTGAGAGGCCCTTATGTGAAGTGGAGAAAGTGAAGCCTGGATTGTATTGGAGCCCCCAAGCTGCTGGAAAAGCCAGAGCCACAAAATATCTGACAAGGAGAGCTGCACATATGGGGTAGAACCTCCCCGAGAAAGAGAAGGCAGCAAGGCTGGCAGGGTGGGGCCATCTGAGCCCTTTGATATCACATCAGAAGTTACAGGATTTGAAGTTTTCCCTGCTTGATTTTGGTCTTGCCTTGGTCCAGTAATTCTTCACTATGACACAGTTCCTCCTTTTTAGAATGATAATGTATGTTCGATATCATTGTATGTTAGAAGTATGTATTTTTTTTGGCTTTTATAAAGATTTATAGTTTGGACTTAACAAGTATTCATATTATAAAGGAATGTGGGGATTTATGATATTGGACTAAATGCGTCTTGCATTCTTTTATGACCACAAGACTATGGGGAACAGGGAGTGAAACATGGGGCCCTGAATGAGAATGACCCTCATAGGCTCTTGTGTTTGAACACTTGGTTCCCAGTTAGTGGAACTGTTTGGGAAGGATTGGGTGGTATGATCTTATTGGAGGAAATGCTTCACAGGGGTGGGTTTTGAGGTTACAAAGACTGACACAATTCCCAGTGCTCTCTCTCCCTCTCCCCACCTCTTTCTCCCTTCTACTTGCTGATTGTGATGTGAGCCTGCAGGCACTTTTTATGCCATACCACTGCTATTGGTACCATGGATTCTAATCCTCATGACGTCATAAATCCAACCAAGCACTTTTTAAGTTTCCTAGATCATTGTGTTTTCTCACAGCAATAGAAAAGGAATTAAGACAGAATGTGTCCCCTGTGAATATGCACATGTTCACCCAGTGTCCAAGGAGTCCAGAAGAAGGGTTTGGATCTTCTGGAAATGAAGCTACATACATGTCACCATGTAGGTGCTGGGGACCAAGCCCTTAATGTCTCAGCCCCTTTCAGCCTCTGCATCTGAACCTCTCACAGAGCAAATATGGGAAATGATGCTTGACACCATACTTTACTTCTTATCCTTCCAATGTATAACTTTTTTGGATTAATATCAGAACATATTCTATAGTATTAAATAGAGTATAATTAGCTAATGTCAGGGATTTGACTTATAGCAACTCAATATGTTTTCTACCTCAAATCCATAAAGAAGCTATAACAGACTGGTTTTAATGAACAAGAATGAAGCTATAAAATTTTTGGCTGCAGGTACCAGTTCATCTGTTGCTAGAAGAAAGGCAAATATTGCCTTTACTTCTGCTCAATAGTTTAACGTATCTTACTTAGGATACATAGCAGTGAATAGAACTCATCTTCATGCAATGCATATTCTAGGAAAAAATGACCACAGACCACTCTCTCTATTATAAAGGAAACAGACAGGAGACTGCTTCAGAGCATATCAGGGGAAAATATGCTATTAAAGGGAAATTTGTGGTAGAAATCTTTTGGTAATAAGGTTGGACAAATTAAGGAAGTAGGCGCTCAGCCTGTTCTCTGTTGCTGTGTCAGTGTTATCTAAATCTGGTATAACTTAGGAGTTCTATTTTTTGAGTCTTACAGTTTTGGAGTCTCAAAGTGTAAGACTTATTGGTTGTGTTGACTCAGTCACAATGCAGGGGTAAAGGTTTATGGGGCATGGCATCACAATGTCAGAAGAGGTCACATGGCAAGAAAGGACACCAGAAAGGCTGATGTATCAGTCTAGCTTTCTTTATAAGATCTCTGTCTCTCTATCTCCCTGTTTATACGTCTACCTCTCCTCTCCCTTAACCCCTCTCCCCTTTCTTGAGAACAATATCATTCAACTCCCACTCAACTCCAGGCAATACTGGCAATGATTTCACTACTTCTGATTATTATGCATTTCTTAATAGCTTCACCCCTTCATATTCTCACCCCAGCAAAGGCTGAAATCCAGAACATAGTCTTTGGGAAATAAACCCAAACACACATAAACCAAAACAGGGTTCAATGGGGCAAAGGAATCATTCAGCTAATCCAAAGCACTCTCACTTATGATATCCATTTAGGGAGCTTAGTGTTCATTGCTTAGGAGACTACAGAGCTCTAAGTGGAGGTGTGGGAGGAGGTTTTGTTCCCAGCTTCTTTAATATATAATAAAATGGTTCTTTTATTATATATTAAAGTATTTATGTGACTTAATAATAAACTGGCTTACTTCAAAACCATAATCCTGAAGTAATGATTTTTCCTCTTTTGCTGACTTTGTATTTATGAATTTCTTGGTTATCTTTCAGGCTTATGCACAGTTAGTACACTGGATATTCAAAAGGAATTGCTGCTTCTTTTTCACTCCCAACATTATTTTGAGATTGCAAATAAGGAGGTGAATTGGATAAATGTATTATCAAGGATTCGCAAAAAACATTAGTTTAACTGTCATTTAAGATAATTAATAATACTATAATTTATCTTGAACAGCTCAAACCTTGTTTGGAACCTTTTAAATGATGAGATTATTTGTCACAATTTTAGGAAATGTTTAAGTGAAAAAAATTTATTGAATTTCATGTATTCCCAATACAAGTTAAATCCTATAGTAAGGTTTTAAGAAATACAAGAAGGAAACCATAAGATTTTAAAACATTGGCAATGTCAGAAGGATTTTTGCATACTTGTCTCATGGAAATATTAGTCTTATAAACTTCCCACATGTGAAAATATCCTCAATAGAGTTATGCAATCTAGCTGAGAGGTTACACGGTGGGACAGAAATAAGAAGAGGTGCATTGGTGGTGGGGAAAGAGAGTTTTATGTTTCCGGTGTTACTCTTTCCACAAGCATCAACAGCATGATATGGACAGCGATGTCTTCTACACAGAGGAAGGAGAGTGGATTGAAGCCTCCATGACACAGCAGGCACTGACACCAGGGTTGTCCTGATAACTTGGCACCAAGTCAATCCCTCCCTAGTTCCTACTAGCACCCTGAGATAAAGACTACAGGCTGGCCCCAAGGCTAGAGTAGGCACTGTGGCTTCAGTCTTTGCCTCTCAAGGACCTAGATTTCATTGACCCAAGTTAGCTAGTTCCATACCCCTTATAGCATCGTAAACTTAGGCTTCAGGCCTATTCCTAAGTTCTTGGGGGTACAGCAGACTTGAGGTTCAGAGAAACTCATAAATCATAGTCCAGGCTTACTATTGCTTTAGATTTGGGAGATCTCAGTCCAGACTGGTCTCTACAGTCTCAGTTTCTGGGACATACGCTATGGATCCAAGATAAAGTCTGGACCAAGTGCTAGGCTGCTTTTTGGGGCTATAAGTTACCAGGTGTGCTCACTTTGACTGGGATGCCAAGCCAGCTTCACCACACCTAGCTTCAGGTCCAATAATGTACAGTTAGTCATGGCCAGTCCTATCTAAATGTCAAAATAGACCATGTTGGTGAAGCATACCCTAAGCCTACTCTGTGGACTCAGGTGTCAGACCTGACCTAAGCATCAGGCCAGACTGCCTGAGGACCCCAACATTCTCACTAACAGACCCCAAGGCAGCTTTTCCAGGACCTCTTGACAGTCTTGTGAAGAGAGTTTCTTGTCAAATGCAATTGATCAAAACTGGAACAGGCATTTGTTTCTTTTACCACCAAGTTTTATACATGGCCATAAGTTCATGAATAGCTGTAAAATATGATACCACCAGAAATTGCATAATGAATCACCTACAAATGATCCTAAAGTAATGGAGATCTGTGATGTGTCTGACAAAAAAAAATTGAAATAATCTTTTTTTAAAAGTTCAGAGACTAACAAGAGAAAGATAACTACATGAAACAGGAAACTAACATGTGGATAAAATACAAGTTCAACAGAGGCGCTAACCACAAGAAAGAACCAGAGAAAGAATCTGAAGTTAAAGAACACAATTAGTGAATCAAGAAAAGAAACAAAAATATCAAGGACTTCAATTGCAAACTCAATTAAGCAGAAGAAAGAGCCATCCATCTCTAAGAAGAAAGTGTTAAACTAAGACACAGTGACATACAGGGGAAGGGAAAGGGAAAAGAAAGTGTCTGTTGCTGAAGTCAGTGCGGTCTGCTCAGAATCACTATGTTTATACAGGGCTTGCAGCAACCACGGAGGAAGAAACTCGTGATGAGCATGCAGCAGGAGGAGTGGCATAACACAAAACAAAAACCAACCCACACAATGAGATGCTGAGGAAGAATGCAATGAAATAAGGAGTCAAAAAACCCCCAAATATGGACACACAGTCTATAACACAGGAAGAACCCAAATATTGCCACCCTCCCACATTTTATTAGAACTGTTGAATCAATCCTGTATTGTTTCAGTATACATAATCAACATACACAAGTGCTATTATTATATACTAAAAACGGTCAGAAGACTAAGAAAGAAATAATGTACTGCTGCTAAAATCCCTTCCTTAAGAGAGTTGCAAACAATATCTGTGCCTGCCCCCACACCAGGGTCTAAAGTTCAAGTCCACCAGAGATCACCTAGGAAAACTGATGAGTTCTAGTCTATGGTAAGTTCCAGGACAAGTGGTGAGGAGTGAAGTTATGGGCAGTAGCATGGGTGACCTCACCATAGCCACACTGGGAGGTCTGTACCAAGCAGGGATGATGGCTTTCGCCATCTTCATAGATGGAACACTTCCCCTCATCTTTGCCACATTTATCCTCTAGTCTCTCCCTCAGGACCACATGTAATTAGGACAGAGTTACGTACAACTGGTTGGGAGGAGTGGATGGATACTCAGATAAGGGTCTCATGACCTTCCCATACACTCTTTCTTTGAAGGAAAGCCAATTATCAACAGGCCCAGCACTGATAATCTTTTGCAATCAGGCCCAACAGATCCTGAAGATGGTGGCAGTTTGGCTCAGAGGATAATCCTGCATTAAAGAACAACAAAACACTTTTAATAAGCTGCATCAAAGAGGTGACTGATCTGTGTATTGAATCTCAGAGAGCACTGATTAACAACATACTATTCTTTACTATGTGCATTGAGAGAACAGTCTTCTCAAAATGTCCACAGTTCTTAAGCCAACCTATAGATTTAATGTAGGCTGTGTAATCTCAATGCAATTTCTTCATTAAGAAACTTCTACAACTAAAACTCAATGACAAAATCATTGAAAACCAAAGCAATATTAAGAATAAAAACAAAAAAACCCACAAAGGTACAGTGTTCCTGAATTTGAATGACTCTATAATGCTATAACAAAACAGCATGGTTGAAAGCAGATGGTATAAATCATTGAAACACACTATAAGGTTCAGAAAGAGACTATACCATCAATCTTTGACAAAACTGTCAGAAACACACCAGGGGAGAAGATAATTCTTTTAACAAAATGCTGCTGAGGTAATTCTCTGTATACAGTCAAAAGAATAAAATCTCATGTATAAAATTATCTCATGTATAAAAATAACTCAATAGACCAAGATTTGGACATTAGACTAAAACTGCAAAACAAATGGAAGAAAACATAGAGAGAGCTAATTGACATTGATCTGAAAAATGGTCACTTAGGTACATTCCCCAAAGCATAGGCAACAAAAGCAAACAGATAAATGGGATTTCATTAAGTTAAAAATTTCTGATCAGCTAAGAAAATGATCACTGAAGTGAAGAGACATCCCTTGAAATGGAAGAAAAAAAATTCAAACCATATACTTGATAGGGAATTAACAGTTTGTAGAACTCTAAAATAACTCTGAGGCTTCTCAGTCTTAGTGCTTTCCCCCCTCCCCTGGGAACCAGGAATCTAATAATTACCCACCCATGCACTGAAATGTTGGAAACTTTCTATCTCCCTGAGTCTTTGTGAATGTTCTCCAGGTAGAACTCAGTTATTGAAATTGGGGCAGGATAACCCTTAAGATGTTGACTCAGTTCCTGGTGTTTTGACTCAGTCCCTGGGAAGGGGTCAAAGTAACCCTCAAACGTTTCCTCTTAGCTCACCTGATCTGGCAACTGCCCTCCAGCCCTGGCTCAGACCAATTATTGTTAGTAGTCCTTTGAATAAGACAATCCCAATAGTTGGAAAACAATCCCCAAGCCCCCCC
>LOJH01038338.1:0-15071 GCA_001685095.1 Ellobius talpinus | reverse complement strand
GGGAGGGGAGGGAAATGGGAGGAGTGGAGGAGGTGGAAATTTTTAATAAAAAAAAATTTAAAAAAATGTTACAACCAAAAAAAGAAATCTGTGAAAGTTATAGTTAAATCAAAGGATATTTAATAAATAATAGTTTTAGAAAGAAAAAGGAGAATTACATTAATCACTTCATTATTTATTAGGTTACAATAAGAAGAAGGGCAAAGTAATTCAGTGCCTATATAATAAAGTTTGTGTTAAAACTCAAAAGCTATAAATTCCAGTAATGTTACTATAGAGAACAGTATAATAATGGTAAGTTTAGCTCCTGGTGAGAGAATCAGACTAGTTGAGCCAAATTTTGACTTCTGTTAACTCACAGTATGACTTTTTTGTTAGTTACTACTACTTGCCTCATTTAAATCATGAGTTAAATGAAAATAAGATAATCACTTCACTCAAAGTGCTATTAATCTTGTAACTTTGTAGTTAGCCCATATTTGTAGAGCACTTGGTGTATTCTATAAACTATATAGATATTATTGCAATTATTGGCTTTATTGTTCACTCTATATCTTATTCATTTGATTTTTATAATCATAATAGTGTGTGGGAAATTGTATTAAAATTATGCTTACAAATATTTGCTTTATAAAGGGCTATTATTACATGTTATATTTTGTATAAAGTATGAAATAACTCCCTCAATCAAACTAATTGGTACATGAAGGTTAATTAAGACATCAGGTTGTTGTTGATGTTTCTTCGTCACTATGACTATTAGATTTAGATGACTTTAATCTTGATTTTATAGAGTTCGAATATAGCAAGATACTTGAATTTGCAAGAACTGTGGATCATAGATTATGCCCTCATCTGAAAGTTCTAGGCTATTCTCTTGACATTCTGTCCTACAAACTTCTGACATGCTTACCCAGTCCCCGCAATCTCACATGCCTCACCAATTCAAATTTAGTAGAGGTGACTGACTTCTCTTCACAACTAAGAATTAAAACTAATAAAACCAAACTAAGCCATTTCTCTAGTGTTTGATGAGATAGATATGTTGCAGAGCATGGAGATTCGCAATGGCCTATAGAAAGAATTAAAGTACATCTAGCACTCACATTTCAATATCAATCCTGAATAATTCTTCACTCATTCTTAGGATAGCAGACAATTCACATGAGAACACACAGAGTCAGAGCCACACACAATTTAATAATGATAATATTAATAATAATAATTTTATTAACAACAAAAATAACAAAACAATAAACTATAGATTGATACCTTCTGAAATACAGATAAAAATATTTCAAAAGGAGCCAGGTGGTGGTAGTGCATGCCTTTAATCCCAGCACTTGGGAGGCAAAGGCAGGTAGATCTCTGTGAGTTCAAGTCCAGTCTGGTTAACAGAGTGAGTTCCAGGGCAGGCTCCAAAGCTACACAGTGAAACCCTGTCTCAAGAACAAAACAAAACAAAACAAAAATTTCAACAGGATCTGATGCCCTCATATGGCCTCTGTGGGCAATTGCAAACAAGTGTTGAAATACAGTGAAAACATACACATACAATAAATAAACAGTTTAAAATCTGTTATAAGAATTTCTCAAATAAAGTTCAATACTATACAAAAATAAGTAAGCCTAAAATTAATTGTAATTTTATTACAAAGATCCAAGGTTGAACCATTGTATGGAAATCAACAAATCAACAAATCATATATCAACAGAATGAAGAAAAAAACAATTATCTAAACAGAGGTAGAAAAACATGCAGGATAATTTAATTTTGTCTAAGGAAAAAAATCACTTATAAATTAGTTATAGGTGAACTCTTTTAGCACATCAATTCAAATTTAGTATTCAGACAGTTATTCAGAGCAATAAGGCAAAAGAAAAAATAAACATTCAAATGAATGTGAGGAGGTAAAATTGTACATTTACAGGTGTCATGATTTTTATATGTGTATATGTATAAACCTAAATATTCCATACAAAAGTAGTACAACTGATAAATTCTATAAGGTTTATAATAAAAAATCAGTATATCAAATTCAGTGGCTTTTTTAAGGTCAATAGCAAAATATCTAAGGAATTAGTCCCTTTCACAATAGTTGCAAAAGTGCCTTGGAATACATTTACTTGAATGTGATGACTCTTCTTAATTGTCTAAGTGACTACATCTAGAAGACACCAATGTCTGGGAAGTCCTGTGAAGGGGCTTTTTCTTAATTAAAGCATTTGAAGTTGGAAGACATACATCCAATTTATATCTCTGAGATGGAAATATGCAATTTTAATTCAAATCTTTTGAAGTAGAAAGATCCACCTTTAATCTGAGGCACAATTTCGGGTGGCACCCTATATAAAGCACATGAAAGAAGGAAGCTGGCCCTCTCTTTGCCTGCTTGCCCTCATTTTCAATGGCAAGCCTGTCTCTTCACTGCCATTAGAGCCTACTCCTTCAGGATCTGCCATATACTGAAGACCAGCCTAGATATCTAGTCTTGTGGATTGAACAACTATTGGACTCTTGGACCCTTCCCTTGGTAGAAAACAATTGCTGGACTAGTTGGACCACAGCCTGTAAGCCATTGTAATAAGTCATATATATTCTAAAATAACATATTCTAATAAATCATATAAACTGGATATGTATTCATCCTATATATCTATACATTTATATTTTATATGAACTTATTTATATATTTATATAGAATGAATATATAATATCTTGTACATCCATTGTGTGAATATATAATGAATAATTATATATTAGTTCCTTATACAATATATATGTATAATATCCACACATAATATATTCATTCTATAAATTATGTTCCTCTAGACAACCCTGAGTAACTTGGTGAAGAAGTAAATGATCTTCCCAATGTAAATCACACCAGTAAAGAAATAGAAGATGAGCTACAAATAATACAAAGATACCTCACATTCATGTGTTGAAGAATTAATATAGTACCCAAAGGGATGTACAGATTCAGGTAATTCCTATAAAAATACAAATGACATTCTACAAGGTCAGAGATATTTCTATAACATATATAGGAACACTAAATGGCCAGAAGATCCCAAAGAAACATACAAGGAAAAACAAACAAAAAAAACCCCAAATACCTTAGTTTAGAACTAACTATAGAGCTATAGTAAACCAAAAAGCAAGATGCTAGCACAAAAGCAACATATAGGCCAATGGAAAATAATTGAGAACCCAGAAATAATTCTGTGTATTTATAGCCAACTGATTTTAATAAAAATAAGCAGAAACATTGACTGCAAAAATGAAAGCTTTTCTTTAGCTTTAAAGACAAACTGATTTTATTTACTTAATTTTAATTTTTATTAATATATATTTATTGTATGCAATAATAGGCTTTATTATAACATTTTCATAGCTCTATATTCAGCTCACATTCATCCTGCTGATCCTTTCTCTTCCTAAGTTGTTCTCCTATTTGCATGCTAAGTATGTATAAAAGAGAGAAGGAAAAGAGAGAAATCCAGTTTAGTCTCTTAGCATGATAAACTCCAGTTCCATTCATTTTCCTACAAGTGACACATTTTATTTGTCTTTATAGTTGAATACTGTATGTACATATCATATTACCTTTATCCATTCACCTTTTCATGGTCATTTCATATAATCCCATCATTTTGCTATTTCAATAATGATATTGAGAAAACTGTGCATTCAAATACTGAAGAAAAATGTAGACTTCTATCTCCAGCCTATCTATAGACAAAATCAGCTCAATACAAAACTTAAACATGAGACAAAAGGAAAAAGCAGGGAGCCACTTCAGGGCTTTGATCTTCACAAACATTTTTAATGTGACCTCCATAAACACTTTTAAAAGGCAAAATTAGCAGGTAAGACTGTACCAAATGAAAACCTGCTACACAGCAGAGTGAACAGTTAACAGGGAAGAGATTATCTACAGAATGGTATTTGCAAGTATGTAATACTTGCAAATTAGTCATTTGTAAAGTTATTAACATCCACAGAATATTAAACTCCACTCAACACCAAAAAATACTATTTAAAGATGGGCAATGTTCTAAAAAAGACTTTTTTTCAAAATAAGGTGCACAAAGCAACATAAGTATATGAAGAAAATGCTTGTGTCAGTAAGATGTCTAGGAAGGCAAAGGTACTTGCTACCAGGCTTAACAACCTGACTTTGACCCTGGGAACCCATGTAGTGGAAGGAGCAAACCAACTCCACAAGATGTCGTCTGACCTCTGCACTTGTGTTATAGTACACACACACACATTAAAAGCAAATAAATTACTCAACATTTTAAATAATTAAACTTATTCAGATCAAATCCCCAATGAAATAACATGTCAGACAAATAAGAATAATTATCATAAAGACAAAAGAGAAAAAATTCTAATAAGAATCCAGAGAGAGGACCTCCTTTACATTATTGATGTAAGTGCACACCAGTAGCATGACTATTTGGAAAACAATACGTTCCTTCTCCACTGGTGGAAATGCAGAGAATAAGAGACTGCAGAGCCCTTAGGCCCAAATGGGACACACATATAACAAGCCTCTCGTCAAGGCTCAAGGATCATCCTGAAAGAGGGGATGGAAAGTGGTAGATGACTTTAAGGAAAGAGTGTTTTCTAAACTCAAGAGGGTAGTTTCACTGATAAATGCTTCCACTGATAAATGCACAGCAGTTGTAACTACATGCATAAGACTTGAAGAAGATAAAACCAGACACAATTGCAACATGGACTGGGGAGCTAGGTATAAAAGCCCAGCTCAAGCTGGGAAAGGATTAGCCAGTTTTCTTTAAGGGTATGACCTCTGATAGGGTTCACGCCCAAAAGTGTTTGAGTAACATGACTTTCATTTGGATTCAGTGGCTGTGATAAGAGAGAGAACTAGAAGTTGGATGCATGTGGAGGTAGCAGCAGATCTGGAGGGTATTAGGGCATGAATGTGATAAAAACACATTGTAAGAAACTCTTAAAAAATACTTCCAAAATTGCCAAATGATAAAAATGTTGAAAAATAAAAGACTATTGAAAATATATGATTCAACTACACTATGAAAAGGTATATGTTAAAAAGAAACGAAATCAGTATATCAAAGAAATTTATTTCCTCAAATATTTGTTGCAGAATTATTCCCTGTAGTCAAGGAATGGGATCACCCTAAATGTTCAATGACAGATGAACAGATTAAAAAATGTATTGTCAGGTAATTCCCTAAGTCCCCCAAAACTATCAATACAGGATATTGTCACTGCTATTGCTTTTCCACTGGAAATGGACTGTAAAACCCCACTTCTGAAGACAATACATAGTGAAGTTGGAATTGAATCAGAAAATTTCTTTCTGCTGTCTTGCCCACATAATGACAGAAAGTCTATGCCAATTGCTTGGAAAGAACTGCCAGAAACAATCTTACTCAGCTATGGCTCCTGAATGCAGTATTTCCTACCGGACAGGGAAAATGTGTCCACTGATGTATTAGTGGCATGACTGTTATGAAGGTAAACAACTACTTTGGCATTGGACTTGAGGCCTACTCCAAAGAAGGAAATTTACTTGTAGGACTGAAAATACTTGACTGATGAGTCATTAACATAGGTGGGAAAGCTATTATTGTGTTTCTTTTTTCTAATAATTTTTATTACTTTATAAACAATACCATTCAAAATTTCCAAAAAAATCAGTATCCCTCCTATTATTGTGTTTCTAAAAAGACGTGAAGTTCCTGTCAAATTGCCTTCTCAATGATTTTGTGTTCATATCCATAGACTGATTAATGCTATCGTGAGCCTCCATCAGAAAGAATTATTTTTGCAGTCTGCTTATTTTTCTGAATCATAACTGAAAAGCCTAACTTTTCATTCTTTTTGATCTTTTCTTTAATATATTGGGCAAAGCCTGAGCATGCTTTTTTTCTGGACATTCTAAGACTTCTCACCCATTCTCTGGAGCTCTATTCCTCCCCACCACACCCAACTCCTTCCATTATATCACTGCTTGCCAAAACGTATTGCAAAGATGCTTGGTTTTATATCTTCCCTTTCTCCATCTCTTTAATTCTGGGAAGCTACCAAGATTTATGGTTTGATTGCCCTCTTATTTTTCTGTCAAATTGTAACAAAAAGATCCTCAAGCTTCCTTCTGAATCAATTTCTAAATTATTTTATTCTAAAAGAGTTCTCAATTTCCCTGTAATAATTTTACTATTAACTATGGCAGCTGTGATAACCTACCTGTACAGGGGGCAAACATAAGACCAGGCCTATCAACATTGTCATGGATGAGGGAGTGACTCATTATGCCTCCACTCCTCCCAGAGGATTTATTTGCATCTAAGTGTTACTAGGTTAGAAGGGTTAAAGAAGCTCCATTCCTTCCTGAGAATCTGTAAGTAGGTAGTGGTTGCTGAAGTAGGAAGACATTTTCTTCAGTGGTATCGCCACTAAGAAGTTGCCCATGCTGCTGTAAATAACCCTTTACTCATACTCCAGTAAGTAGCCTCAATTATGCTCATTGGTTCTCACACACACAACCAAAACCAAAAAAAACATGCAAGTAGAAGGGGAAGAAGATTAACAGGAGAGGAAAGGAAGCAAGAAAGGAAAATAGAGTGTGAATATGTTCAAAATATATTATATAAATAAACAAAAATGTTACAATGAAATTTGCTATTGTATATATTTAATATATGCTAATAAAAAGAAGATCAAGTAAAATAACTCAGTAGATAAAGTGATTATGGTACAAGTATAAGATCCCGAGTTTGACTCTTAGAACCAAAAGAAGAGGCCATGAATTTAAATAGAGCAAGGGGGATCATATGGAGGATTTGGAGAGGAAAGAAAAGGAGTAAATGATGTAATTATATTATGTTAAAACAAATGAAACAACAAAAATTAAAAAGTCATGCATGCATGGTGGTGTACACCTGCAATTCCAGCTCTAGAGATACAGAAAGAGGCAGATGCCTTCTGCTCACTGGCCAACCAGCCCAGATTAATTGGTGATCTTCAGAGAAAGTGAGGAACACTGTTTCAAAAAACAAGGTGGCTATCTCATGAAGAATACCACCCAAGACACAGGTACACAAACAAGTTAGTATAATTGAAATATCACTGCTTTTCAATATGTTTGCCATTTAATACAAAGAGATCAAAAATAAAATTTAACCTGAAAATCTCAAACTATCATTTTCAAAATCTTAATGGGAGTCTTTTATGGATTTGAAAAACATATATTACCTTAAAGAAAATTTCCTATGTCTTCATCCATCCATAAAATGAATAATATGCTTTTTTACTCTTGATTTTTATTGTTTTTATTTAATTTTTGACAATTTTACATAAGTACACAATGTATTGTGAATATATTCAAGTCATTAACCCTTCTTCCCAACTCGTCCCTGGCCCACTTTCATGTCTGTGTGTACAGGCCTTGTGCAGTTAGCAGTTTTTGATTCATAATTACATCAGCCATGCAATAGCCAGGAGACAATTGCTTCTACTTTTCTCACTGGCTGCATCCTAGCAGTTTGTAACATACAGACCATTATTGAAGTTCCAATGTCTTTGTATTATCATTATTTTTCTATCATCATCCTGAGAGTTGTCTCCAACATTGCAAATCCAATGTGCATCTTAATCTTTTAAGAATTTTCATGAAGCCAAGGGATATTTCCTTGAGAAAAGATACACATGTATTTTACATAATTTTTGATAAAGCTAAGAAATTCAGAGATCTCTTTATTTTGAAACCAAAACACAGATTAGCTGACTTAAAACCTGAAAATTAAGACTGTTACTTTTCTCCCCCTTTAGTCAGTAGATTAACTTCTATAGAACACTTAGCATGTGATCATGGGAAGCTTTTTTAACTTTCCTTTCCTGATAGCTCATCTATTGCTTCTTATGGTTATTTAAGAAAAAGACTAGTTTTATAAAAGTTTTATATTAGGAGAAAAAGTAGAATGTGTGTAGCTCTTCAGACCCTTTCCCTCACATACAATTTGTCCTATTATTAACATCTAACCACAGTGATATATTTTTTACCCTTGATGAACATAGCTTCGTCAGGAATAGTGTATAATTCACACTTAAATTCATTCTTAGTTCTTATTCATTAGATTTTCATAAATGTATAATAATATGTGCCTAACATTATAGCATTATATGTAAAATTGATTATCCTAATATTCATAGGTAATGTTATTCTTCAGACCTTGATACTCCCTAATCTCTGGCTACCATTTTTTTAAAATTTTCTTCATAGTTTTGCCTTCGTCATAATGTTACATAAAATCGTAAAGTTTATAACTTACAAATCGAATCCTTTAACTTACTATTGTGCACTTAGGTTTTGTCCATGTCTTTTTGTGGCTTGATAGCTCGTTTTTCTTTTCTTAGCATATATTAATTATGTAAAGTGTCTCATGGTGACATTCCCATACATGCATATAATTAACTTTGATTATATTCACCCATTCTATTTCTCCTTCTTATCCCCATCCATCTTTCTCCCATTCCCCTTCTATGTCTCTAATATCCTCCAATACTTTGATGTCTTAAGGAACTGGCTCATTTCACTTAAAATGATGCTCTCTAGTTTCAACATTTTTTTCTGCAAATGACAAAATTCATTCTTTATGGTCGAGTAAAGTTTCTTTGCATAAATATACCATATTGATTTGTCTATTCTTCCATTGATTCTCAACTTACCTGATTCTTTTATCTGCTTCATTTCTTTTTTTTGTACCAAGTAACAGCCCATTATCCAAATGCACTACTTTATTCATTCATCTACTGAAATATACCTTGATTGTTTTCAAAATTATAATTTAGACAAAAATACCAAAAGAACTTTTTGTGATTTTTTTTCCCAGTGGATATTCATTTTTACTTTGGTTGAGTAAATATATACAAATGTTAATTTATCTATTTTGTTTGAGGTTGTTTGCTGGATACCACAGTAACAGTAATAGTTAATTTTCTAACATGGCTATATCATTTTTGCATGCATAGCTCCAGAGAATGAGTTTCTGTTTCACATAATTAATGTTTGGTGTTATCATCTAGCAGATTTTTATATTGGATTTTACATTTAGGGCTATTATATACATTTTGACCTAATTTCTGTTAGAAGTATAAGTATAATATAATCTATAAGTATAGATTTGTTTCTTGACATAAAGATGGTGATCTGTAGACCAAGCTGGCCTTGAACTCACAAAGATTTGTCTGTCTCTGCCTCCCAAGTGCTTGGATACTGGGATTAAAGGCATGAACCACCACTGCCCAGCAAAGATGTCAAGCTTTTAAAGTAGTAGTTCTTGACAAGATTATCTTTGTCTTATTGTATTGCACTTGTAAACATAAAAAATCAGTTAAATATATTGTGTGTTTTGTGTGTGTATGCATGTGTGCATGTGTGATGTATGGATTCTCTGTTCTGCTCCATTGATCTATTTGTTTCATTTTCATCAATACCACACTGTCTTGATTACTATAACTTTATTGTAAGCCTTGAATTTGGATCTATCACTTTTCTGAAGTTGATTATCCTTTAATCTTTTATACACTATGTTTTACTACATCACTTTGGAGTTTTACCCTTTCCTCAACAGCTTTAGATTCAGTATTTTAATGGTCAAAAGAAGTACTCACTGGAATTTAGCATGAGAAAATTTGAATATATAATATTATGAAAAAATAACATGTTTATAATATTGTCTTCCTATGCATGAACATGGAACACATCACTTTACTGAGTATTACACTGGGTTCTCCCATATCTCATATTGAACTTGTACATATTATACTAGATATGTGAATAATGTGAGATAATATAAAATCAATGTCTTTTAGTGTCAAATTCTATTTTTATATTATCAATATTTGGGAAGATGTTTGAATTTTTATTCCAACAGTATGTTCTACCACCATGCTATGCTTATCCCTTAGTTATGGCCATTTTTCAATTCTTTTAGACTGTCTACTTAGACAATCAGCACCTCTGCAAAGGAAAATAGTTATTGTTTCCTTCCTTCTCTTATGTATTTATTTACCTTTCCTGTTTCATTGTATTCCATAGGAATTCCAGCACAATGTTCAAAGGAGTGGAAAAATCATATGGTTACTGGGAAATCATAAGTTTCTTACCATTAAACATTACGCTTGTTATAAGCTTTTTCATAAATCCCTTAAGTCAAAAGAGTTCCTTCTTCTTTGTTTTTAATTTGCTGAGGTTAAGCCTAAATGGTTAAATTCTGTCATTTTTCTGTGTATGTTGATGTAATTGTGTAATTTTCTTTAGTCATTGATGGGAAATCACTTTTGTTATAAAATTGTTAAATACGCAAGAATAAAAGAATCTACCTTGTGATGTGATTCTCAAACATTTATAGAATAATACAAGTAAAAGATCTCACTTTGTGCCTGGCATTTAATAGGACTACAGTAACTAGTAGGTTTTCCCCTCTTGGAAAGGCAGAAAACACTGATGCCTTGATCACCACTTAATACTCAGCAAAGCTCTGTATCCACTTTCAGAAGAGCATTTTGGCACATTGGAAGAAATCACCATCAAAATGAAACCCTAGTCTCCTGATCTTTCCTACCTTATCAGAGTCAGGCACATAGTATAGCATTTGTACATTATCTTCAAAACAATAATTGCTAACCCACCACTAACTGCAAACACCAAAATGTCTCCGAAATTTCTAGCTACAAAAATATGAAGGCCATTTCTTTAGCATTAATTATTCACCTTAATACATCATTACACATTTTTCTTATGCTTAGCTGTGCAGACTCTTGCTAGGATCATCAGACATCAGCTGATAAATGAATTTGACCCTACAATCTGTGAAATATCACTATTGGCACGGAGGAACAAAGAATTCATGGCCTAGAGATCATCAATGTTTAATTCATCCCAGAGAGTGTCTGGAATTACACAGATTAAGGGCAGTGACTCAGGGAAGCTATCAGAATCATTGGCCAAGAAAATGACAGATTATAATAGGAGCATCCTTAACAATAAATCATACCCATACATTCAGAACTGGGATGACAAGAGATAAATATTTTTTCAGGTTGGATGTCATAGTGATCTGATAAAGGTTCACTTAAATATTAGTATTTGTCTGTTCTATCTTTGTTTCCCTGACTTCAATATATGATACAGTATGGGGGTATGTTGAAGCATCAGTCTATGACTCCAATGCTCTAAGGCTGAGTTCTATCTTCATGAGTATCCCAGGGGTAGTTCTACCTTCTGAGAATCCCTGTTAGAAGGCTTTGATGCCTAGAGGTGGGGGTTAAAGAGTGAAAAGTCATCAATGTTCATTGTTGCTGCTTTCCAAGCAAGTGTGTGAGATTTCCTATTTTATTTCTTAGGAACTAATGCATGTCTTGAGATTCTCCCTTCAAAAATTTATGTTACAAGAGAAGATAGAGGTTTGCTGTGAAATACCCCACAATGAACTATGATGACTAAAGTAAATTCTCATTGTATGTGACAAACATCCATTGGTTGCCCTTTTGGGCCTAGGCTATGAGATAGAGGTGGCACATAGAGGGAATGTAGGGTTAAGGATGATATCACCCCTGCCTTCATAGAGCTTGACATCTAATGGAGGTGGGAGTAGAGGAAGTTCTCAACTCCTAGCCACAGATACTATTTTCAAATGCTGAAATTAAGTAAACATCTACTTGGATTCAGCCTAGTTCCTGATATTGTCTTATGAAGAATCCAGGCTAACACATAAATTCTGAAACAGAAAATACTTCACAACATTAGTTAACTTTAGAAATAGTAGACAACTTTTGTTAAACAATGCTAATCTTTCTTTTCTTTTTTTAGACTCAAGAGTTCCCTTCATATACAAAATTCATTCTGAAAGTTTTCCTTTTGCATGATGTAGAAAGTAGAAACTTTGGAAAATCCCAGTGTCTGTTTTAAAACTCTTATGGAGCCATGTGGGAGTTTGTAGAGACCCGCAGAAAGACAAACCTTATTCTGTTAAATATGCTTTGTATGTGATAAATAAGTTACTCAGAGCTGACCTCTATGCTAATGAAAATAAAACTAGGGACGGGTGAGATGGCCCAGGGGTTAAAAGCACTCATTGCTCTTATTGAGGGCCCACATTTGATTACCAGTATCAAAATGGTGAAACTGTCACAACTCCAGTTCCAGGAGATCCAATTCTCTCTTTTCAGCTCCTTGGACATCAAGCACATACATGCTACACAGACATGCACAGAAGCAAAACATTGATACACATGAATTGAGCAAAATAAGACTACATTTTAACCACTACAATATTTTAATATTATATTCAGAAATAAATGTATTTTATTTTATAGGAATAAACTGTTTATGGACTTGGAGCCATACAGGTGGTGGTTTATTAGCTGGATTGCAGTGATATCACAGTCTCAACATAGTTTTGTTTTGTTTTTTGTAAGTCTCATAGTAACTCTATATGGCTCCTCCACCTATTAAAATCTAAAACTAATTTTTAGAGAAACAATACCCTTATAAAATTAACTTTTACAATTTGTGAACATGATACATATCCGTATTTTAGTTTTCTTTTAAATTTCCAATGGATCAGGGGTGTTTGCTTGGGTCTTAATCTCAAGAAGCAGAGGCAGGAAGATTCTGAGTTCAAGGCTAGACTTTTCTACATAGTAAATTTCAGGCCAGTCAGGGCTACATAGTAAGAACCTGTGTGAAAAACATAAATAACACAATGGAATAAATTTCTCCCTGATTTTCTTTTACTTTTCTTGTAAGGTATTGCAAATGAGTATATTTTGAGTTCATTCTCCCTCTGTAAAATTAATGATTGCTTTATACTGCTATCCTTCAATGGGGAATTTGATATTATACTGATACATATTTATGGATACAGTAAATTATAACCAGATCAAAGTAATTGATATATCAACTACCTCCTTTTCTTCTGCTGGAAATAATGTGAAAAGCCTCTGCTTGTTATTTAATATAGGCACTGCTATACATAGCTAGCCTACAGTACTATAAAATGTTATGATCTACTTGTCCTATATAACCTTCCATTATTTTTAGACAAGTATTACAACATTCAGAGTACAAGTCCCTGACTGGGATCCACATTGAAAATTGTCAAAATGGCCATCATAGTATACCAAATAACTAAACTTGTATACTCATACAAATTAAGTACTATACAATGAGAAAAAACAAACTGTAGCCTACAGCAACATACAGGGTATATTGAAAATGCCCTTGTTAAAAATAAGCCTATATGATTATCTCCATACTCTCTTATTCTACTTATATAAAGTAAAGAATCAGTCAAATTAGAACTATATGAATAATGTTAATAGATGACAAGGGTGAAGATAGTGTTAGGGACTGATCTAGATGGTCGTCACATGAAACTGTCTAGCTTGTAAAAATTCAGCATTTGTAATATGTCAAAAATAAAAATTCAAATGTTAATTTAATTTTCAAAATAAAGGGAAAACTGAGTTTTTCCTTATTTTTCCACTTTGTTTAAAATCAAACCAAAAACCAATGTTGCTGTCAAAAGGAATACACTTTACTATGTATGTGAAGCAAGAAAAGTTAAAATAATTTCTTTACAATATTTTTAAACCAAGAACAACGTTTGACATTAAATAAAATCACTATTCATTTATTTAACATACAGTTAATGGTTTCTGCTCTTATGATGGGCTCATCTTCTCTTCTAGATGCCACAGAGACAACAACGAATACAACAAAAAGATTTTTGCTCTCATGAAGTTTACAGTTAATATAGAGGGAGAGAATTTAGTTTAGAATAGAATAGAATAAATAACTCACATAAAGCAATATAGCATTGTACATGAAATATTGGGGGGTTAATATTCTCTGTGTGTGTGTGCGTGCATGCATGCGCTGTATGCGTATGCATTTGTCTGTGTGTTCAGAAGCCAGAGGAAAACACTGAGTATTCTCATCAATCTGTCTCCACCTTATTGAGACAGGGTCAGTCACTGAAGCTGTAGATAATCATTCCAGCTAGAAAGGCTGGTCAACAATCACCAGTGATCCTACTGTCTCTGTCACCCCAGTGTCAAAATTTTAGGCATGTGTCACCGTATCACTTTTGGTTTTTTAATTGTATGATGGGTATCTGAACTTAGGTCCTTGTCTTAGTTGGGGTTACTACTGCTGTGATAAATACACTGGGATAAAAGGGTTTATTCATCTTACACTTCCATGTCACTGTTCACTACTGAAGGAAGTCAGGACAGGTTCTCAAACAGGGCAGGGACCTGGAAGCAGTAGCTGATGCAGAGGCCATGGAAGGGTTCTGCTTACTGGCTTGCTTCCCATGGCTCACTCAGCCTGCTTTCTTTTTTATTTTATTTAAATAACTTCTTTCATTTATTTTACCTACCAACCATTTCCCCTCCCTACATTCCTCATATTCCCTCCCCTTTCCCATCTGCCCCCTCCCCATCCACGCCTCCTCCATCTTTACTCAGAAAGGGTCAGGATTGCACCAAGAGTGGCACCTCAAGTAGATATACAACCGAGCTCCTCCCATTATGTCAAGGGAGGGCCAGGGAATCCAACATGGGGCAAAGGTTACCAAAAGCCAGCTAAGCACCAGGGAGAGGTTCTGTTCTCACTGTTAGAACCCTTGCTAAGAGAACAAGCTACACAATTGCCACATACCTGCAGAGGGCTTAGGTCGATCCCATGCAGGCTTCCTGACTGTTGGTCCAGTGTCTATGAGCTCCTGCAAGCTTGGGTCAGCTGTCTCTATTGGTTCCCCCATCCTGACACCCATAGCTGGTACAATCACTCCTCCCTTTCCTCTGCTAGACTCTCAGAGCTCAGCACATGGCTTATCTGTGGCTCTCTGCCTCTGCTTCCATCAGTTACTGGAAAGAGTATCTCTGATGGCAATTAGGGTAGTCACCAATCTGCTTAATTAGATAGTCAGTTCAGGCACCCTCCCCACTATTGATGTAGGTGGGTCATCTGTCTATGTGTTACTTTCATTGGTTAATAAAG